>PVJC01003113.1:0-73182 GCA_004026665.1 Murina feae
GTGTGTGTGTGTGTGTGTGTGTGTGTGTATGAATATTACTCCACCATACAAGATAAAATAGTACCATCTGAGACAACATGGATGGATCTTGAGAATATCATGCAAAATGAAGTAAGTCAGACAGAAAAGTCAAGAACCATATGATTTCACTCATATGTGGGATATAAAACTAAAAGCAACACATAAACAAATAAGAAAAATAAACAAAAACTCATGAACACAGACAAAAATATGGTAATTGCCAGAGGGAAGGGAGGGCGGGAAGCAGTAATGGGTAAAGGGAGTCAAGTACATGGTGATGAAAGAAGATTTGGTCTTGGGTGATGGGCACCCAATACGATATACAGCTAATGTATCATAGAAATGTACACTTGAAGCCTACATCATTTGATTAACTAATTCCACCCCAATAAATTTAATTTAAAAATAAGATAATTTTTATGTAACTATGATTCAGTTATCAAAATCATAAAATTTAATATTAACATATTACCGTTATCTATTCCATAGTACATACTATTCATATTTTGTCACTTGTCCTATCTAGGGTCATTCATGATATTTAGTTGTCATCTCTCTCTCTCTCTCTTTTTAAGGTATCTTTTTTTTTTCATGGAACATTCTTTTACTAAAAACAAATTGTTTATCTGAGATTCAAATTTAACTGGGCATTTTGTATTTTACTTGGCAACCCTGCTGTGGTGCCTAATGAAAAGCTAATATGTGCAGACATGGCCAGGATACTGGGCCCGGGCCGGACCTGGGTGCCTGCAGGACTCTGGCTGCCCTACTGGCTCGCCCCTCATGCACATGAGCTCAGGGCATGGGTGAGGCAGGGCTGAGTGGCCTGGTCGACACCCTTGGGTGCCTGCAGGACTCTAGCTGCCCTACTGGCTCACCCCTCATGCACATGAGCTCAGGGCATGGGTGAGGCAGGGCTGAGTGGCCTGGTCGACACCCTTGGGTGCCTGCAGGACTCTAGCTGCCCTACTGGCTCACCCCTCATGCACATGAGCTCATGGCATGGGTGAGGCAGGGCTGAGTGACCTGGTCGACACCCTCCTGGCTCCTTTAGAACTAGCCTAGAGCCAGCCTCCGTTTGGCTCATAAACCACTCCTACTGCACTTAGTTAATGTTGAGGTTGAGATAACAGGTAGGAGTTGGGTCAGACCTGGGGGCTGGGGTCACAGCCCAATGCAAAGACTGATCTCTACAGCCTGGCGCTAGGCTCCAGGACACCCCAAAGCAATGCTTCCCGAGGGGCTCAGGGAGGCCTCCTAGACCAGGAAGTACCTTAGACGAGCAGAGGAGTGGAAAGAGTTTTCCACCCGAGGGAAGGATGAGTGCAACGCAGCGTACATATGAAGGCGCCAGCAATGCTCTAGGAAAAGAGAAACAGGGGGTGAGCCCACACCATGCGGTGCAGTGCAAAGAAATGTGGAGGCAACCGAGTTGGGCTCTGTGGTGCACGCCTCTGGGGCCGTGGCCAGTTAGGGACCACTGTGAGCTTCAGTTTCCTGAACATCAAACAGATAAGCACTCAGCATCAGCACTCCTAGGGCACCCAGCAGGACGGTGTGCAAACCACTTCCGAGGGCATGAGGATTAACTACGGATTTCAGAAAGGAGATACACACGATCAGATCTGCCTTAATAATCACCATAACAAATATTTATAATAATAGTTCTACCATTGGTGGAGTACTGACTCTATGCTAAGCACTCTGCTGTTATTAACAATAATGGTAACAGAAGCCACTGTGTAGGTACCACACAGCGTATTACCATGGCCTCGGGTGCCAGACACAGTGAGAAGCACTTCCTGGCATGCTCTCGTTTGCTATTCACAACACCCCTCTGCGGCTGGTTTTTATTATCCTCCTGCCACAGAGGCTGAAGCTGACACTCAAGCAATGACCAGCCAGACTTGCCCAGAGTTGCATAGACACTGGTGGCCAAGCCAGGACCGGAACTCAGACTGCTCACATTTAGGCCCAGTTGCCGTCTGTCCTTGAGTAACTGAAACTCCGGAAAGCCACAGAGGTTCCCTGGGAGAAGGGAGAAGACAGTCTCTCCAAGCGCAAAGAAAGGCTAGAAACAAAATTCCTGGCGCACCCTCATTACTGTGCGTATTTTTTTTAATTTTGTTTCATTGCTTAAAGTATTACGAGTGTTAGATAGGTCTCCATTTTTTCCCCTTGTCCTTCCCCCGTCCTCTCCTACCCCCGTGTCTTGTGTCCATTGGTTATGCTCATATGCTGTGCGTATTTTAAATGACAAATGAAGCTGCAATTAGAAAGCCGCTAACCAAAATTCAAGCCATACACAAACAGGTTGCGGTCAACATTCAGAACAGGCTGCTCCGTGGGGGTCGGCTCAGCTCAGGGAACCGAGTCTCAGTGGGATGGTGCCTGAACTGGGTGTCCCCGGGGTATGCAGCCTGAGAGACTAGAGGAGGCGCCTCGTTTCCCTGCCAAGGGCCTGCAATCACAGCAATTCTCTCAGTGCTGCAGACTCTCGGCGAAGAGTCGTCTGTCCTTCGGTTAAACTGATTAGGAAACACTTTCTCTGCTTCAGTCGTTCCTGAGTCTCAGCAGTGAGTAGAGTTGCTGCCCAGATTTCCAAATCAACATGGGTCTTAACTCTTCCAGGATCATCCCATGTGCCTTGGCAGTCCTGTGGGTTTTCGTTTCTGCCCCCTTCCCTTCTTGCCAGGTTAGTTCTCCCATCCATGTACTAACCAGGCTCGACCCTGCTTAGTTTCCAGGATCAGATGAGATTGGGCACATTCAGGGTGATGTGGCCGTGGACTTGCCAGGCTCCTTCATAGCATGTTCCCTGGAGAACAGGAATGCCCGCTCCTTCCAGGCCTCACCTTGGGGAAGTTAGAAAAATACAGCTCAGGAGCTTCTCCCTAACCCATTCGGGGGCGGGGGGAGGGGGATGTCCCTCCGGGGCTTGGATTGGCCTGGGTAGTGCCAGAAGGCAGCCCACGGGGTGCCCGTGATTGGCCGGCCACGTGACGTGGCATCCTGCTGCCCTGGCCTTGGCGGTGTGATGGTGTCTCTTCCACACCCAGCTCCTGGCTGCCTGCAAGGTGTTCAGTAGCCCTTTTCTAGCATTTCTCACCTTTGCTGGCATATCAGCCAGTTCTCCGTCACATAATGACCTCGAAATCTCCGTGGTGTATCACAGCACACACCCACTTTCCAATGTCTGGGTCTGCAGGCCGACCTGGGTTTGGCGAATGTGGAGTGAACGCATGTGGACCTGGCTGGAACCCAGGCTTTGAGTGGGGTCCCCATCTCCTCTGCATGTCTCATTCCGGGGCCCAGGATGCTGGCACAGTGGCCGCCTGGAGCATGATCTTTCCATGGCAGATCACAGGGGCACAAGGAGGCTGAGGACAAACACGGATGGATCCTAGGATCTCAGCTCCAAAGTGGCACAGGGCCACTACTACCCACATTGCAAAGGCAATGGCAAGGCATCTGACCCAATTCATCACCAACGGGGTGGAGAAGCATATGCCACCCACTCTGCGGTTGCAGGAACTGCAAAGTCACATGGCAGAGGGTGTGGATGTGTAATTCTAACCCACGAAGGGAGTGAAGAATCAGAGCAACAAAGACAACATCATCTGAGTTGGCACTGGGACACCACGTTCCGACCATCTGCAGCAGGATGGCTGCTGCATCTGCACTGGAGATGAGCAGGAAAGCTGGACTCTGAGGCTGTCAGGGGGGACACACACATGGAGCTGCCGTGGGAATGGGGTGTGGGGCCGTGGTTCCTTCTGGAGAGCACGTGTGACCTCGTTGTGCCCCTGTGACCTCCCTGGAAACACCGAAACCGTAGAATAACTCGAGCATCTGAACTCACAGGACCAGAATCTGCTCCCCAAGTATCTTGACCTGTTTTGGGGAGCTCCATCCCTCACATTATCCCCCCACTGACCTTGCCTGTCCCGACTTGGGCTCTTCAAGAATCCTCGCAGAAGCTGCTGGGCCAGCCCATCTGTGTCTATTTGAGAGGAAAGGCACTTTCTCTCAAGTTGGAGACGGAACCAGGGACAGGAGCTTAGCCACGGTAGCCAGGGCCTGTCCAAGGCGGGCCAGGCTGATGGAGAGGCGGCTGGGTTTCAACCTCCAATTAGCACCCTCTGTTCTTAGAGCTGCTGGCTGAGATGGCTGCTGAGCAGCTGGAAGGGAGCAGGCTGGCTGGTCAGCTGGTGAATGAGCACTAATTGGGTGTCAAGCATGCCAGGGCCCACTGGCTCCCCTCACCTCCCCACCAAACTCCCGGGGACCACCGCGGAGAGCCGAGGGGCAGAAGGCAGCTAATTGGTTCAGCCTGCCCGGCAATCCCTTTCTCCGCATTCTGACGCCCTGTCACTCAGCTTCCTTTGTCTTCCATTTCAAGGGGCTGGAGAAAATGGCCCAGATCGGCTGAGAAGTGTCCTGTAAACCTCAGGGTGAGAGAGGAGCTTATTTTAAGAGATTCTAAGCAGGGACATTTTGGCACATTTCTCGCAAGTGGCCCCAGTTGTCCTGACTGTGCAGAACTGTGGGGACAACCCTCCCACACACTCCTTCACACTCCTGCTTGTCCATATTTTTCGACAAGAGTTTCCAAGTCACCGAAAGCTCATGAAATGCTTGCTGTTGCCTTTTGCCTGGCAGCAGCGCTGTTCATTTTGGAGGGGGGTGGGGGGGGGGAGGAAAACTATTAATAAGACTTTATTTCTCCCACACTTTAGGATAAACCACACTTACTTCAGAGGAAGCAGGCGTGGATTTGAAATGTGTGGCACAACACACAGCTGCTGGTAATCCTTGTCTTGAGAGCAACCCACACAGCCCTGGCCAGGGTGGTCCGCGTGGTTGGGTGTCACCCGGTGCACGGAAAGGTTGCTGGTTTGATTCCCGGTTAGGGCACAAGCTCTGCTTTCGGGCTCAGTCCCCAGCAGGGGGCGTGCAGGAGGCAGCCCTCCGCTGTTTTGCTCTCACACATTCACGTTTCTCTCTCTCTGTCCCTTTCCCTCCCTCTCTCTCTAAAAATGAATAAAAATATTTTTTTAAAAGAAACTAAAGAAAGAACACCCAACACAGAATGTTGCACTTAGAGAGAAGTGAGGCTGGAATTTCTGTACCAGGTGTGGCTGAGATGATATTGAGAGCTATGAATCTGTCCAGCCTGTGCTTTTGTTCCCCCATTTTCCCCCATATCACACCCACCCTCAAGCAAATCATCCGCTCACTGCCTCAGGGGAGAGGAGTAGTAGGGCAAAGCCAGAACATGTCTGCAAATCTCTCTGGTTATCGTATTTCACAGAAGGAGGCTTCTCAGGCCTGGAAAAGTGTCCAGAGGCAGGGAGAGCGCCGGCTTCACTCTTCATCCTCTCCTCAGAGGACCAGATAGAAATCCTGTTCCCTATCCTCCACTCCCAGGCAGGGAGGAGGCAGAAGGGAGGAGAGAGAATCTATTCTCACCAACCCTTCTGTGTGGGTCCCCCAGGAAGACAGAACTGTAAACAGCTCATAGACCATTCCCCCCTCAAGCATGACCCAGAAGCAACAGAAAGCCCTGAGGCCATACAGGAAGCCATAGAAGAGGGCCATATAGGAACCAACGAGCAGGGGCCAGAGGCCTATCCCTTCACTCTCCCTCCCAATGCTTTGGCTCTGCCTACGAGCCCAGAATGGCAACTCTTCCCTGAGTGAGGCTCTCTAAGGATGACTGAGGTTGAAGCTCTATGCATTGTGAGTTCAAAGCCAAAATATTCAATTTAGCGACAGCATAAAAAGGTTTAAGGTAATACGCCTTACACACATAAATGGGTAGATATGCCATCTGTGGCCTTAAGACATCTTTATAATACCATCTGCGAGGCCTTCCTTCACCACCTCGCCCTGCATTCAGTCTCTGTCCTCTTAGTCTGTCCTTCCTCCACGGCATTTATCATTATCTGACAATACATTAAATAGCTGAGCATTCATTTAGTTGTTGTCCGTATTCATGCGGGCAGGGCTGTTGTCTGTTTTGTTCACTGTTGTATCTCCAATTCCTAGAAGAGGACCTCCCACGCAGCAATCCCAATAAACACGCGCTGCATGAATGAGCACCTTGTGTGCTCAATGGTGACACCTGCTGGCAGAGTGGAGATTGCAGCCCAACTCTATTAAACATTATCATTGCCAAACCAGAAGGAGAGAGCTCTTTTGCAGGCACCGTAAGAGATATAGGATTGGGAAACTCGGGCATCGGAGAAAATTCTCTGGACCTAAGATACAGACTTAGAAGGAGCCTGGGGGTGGGACTCAAAGAGGCGCAGGAGTGAAACACCAGTCTAGCAGCGAAGAAAGGAAACATGAGGTGGATGGAGCCTTTGCCTCTCAGAGTATGGCCACCAAGCCTCACATTCTGCAACACAGTCACCTGCTCCTAGGCTCCCTTTTTTATTTCAATTTCATCCCTCAAATTTTTATTGAATGGAAGCACCAGATGGGGAGACAGAAAGTGAGGAGAGGGGACAGTTTGCAAGAGATGTATAAGGCCCACCTCAGGGAAGCCTGAAACCAAGCTAAGGACATAGACTGAGTTTTTCTTGACCTCCTCTAGCATCTCCAGAGGACTCTCAGGCTTGCAAAGCGCTTTCCCATGTATTTCTTTCCTGGGTCTCCCCCATGGCGTTGCCTGGAAAGCAGATCCCTCGCCCCACCCCTCACCCCCACCAATTTTACAGATGAGGACATTGGAGCTCAATGGAGAACATGACTTGTCCAAAGTCTTCACAGAGAATCCTGGCAGGGCCAGGACTCACAGCCAAGACTTCTGATCTTACACTTTCTGGAGTTTTTGTTTGGGAGTCCCAGCCATGAAGAAGCAAAAACTGCCTCTGGGAGGTGAGGCATGTGGCTAGGAAAGACACCGCAGAGCGCAGCAGAGCAGCAGAATCTGCAGGACTCGGAGTGACAGAGCTAGCCCCATGCCCCATGCCCCCGTGCAAGTTTTCACTGTGGGTACTGGCCCATGGACGCCCTATGGCTGGAACTTGGATAAAGTGGGGACCTTGAGGTTCTCCAGAAGGAGTGAGAAAGCTGGGTGCTCTCACCAGGGCATCCACACCCGGGTCTTTGTACAAAGAAACCTTTGACTGCACCCCTGGGAGTGTTTGCCCCCATCTGTTATCAAACTGCCTGCAATTATCAAACTGTGCTCCCTCAAGTTGACCTTTAGCTGGGGCACAGCTATATTTAGCAAAAACCAGCCCTTTGTAATTACCCCCACTCAGATTGCTTAAAGGTCGGCTGCGGATGTGACAGTTTGATCTGTGGAAAGGGCTGTTTCCAGGATCCCTGGATAATTATTCAAACCAGACAATAATTAGTAAACGTTTTCTGCAAATGAATCCAACCCTGTTGTTCAGCCTCAGAAGGGAGTCCAGAAGACTCACCAGGCCGAAGTGGCCCCTGGAGATATAAGAAGGACAATCCGCTCATGCACATTCCTTTACAGTTTACAAAGAACTTCTGATCTCACCCATGTATTCCTCCCATCATCCCGATGTAAGATACACATCAGATGAGGAAGCTGATGCTCAGAGAGGCAAAGTGGACTTACCCAGAGTCACAGAGTTGAACCTTAAACACAGGTCCCCTGACTCCAAATTGCTTGCTCTTTCCAAAAAAAAAACAAAAAAAAACAAACAACAACAACAAAAAAACACCCTCTCATTCAGCAAACATGGAGCCTGGCCTTGTAATGTGCTGTAGAAGGGACAGGAAGGCCTGTCCCCACATTGTCAGCCCCTGGTGTTTCAAAGCTCAGGATACAGCAGTTGGGGCGGGGGAGGAACTATTGGGACCCTGGAGGCCGCATCGTTAGTGGGTGTTCATAAAACTCCTGTAAGAGCACCTTGGGCCTCCGATATTCAGGGTCAGTCTATTTGAAGAGATTCAGGAGGGTTTGGGTGCACGTCAACGGAAGACAATGGGCAAAGGCTCAAATCGGGATCAGAAGCACAGAAATTGCGTCAACTGCTGTATTTAATTAGCACATTTGCAGTAACTAAGTGATGAAATGCATGTCACCTGATCCCAGTGTGAAGCGGGATGGAGGATATGAATGACACCCCCTCGAGCATAATCTCCTGGATTTCAAAGGGCTCCCCAGGCGCCCAGGGCTCTAGGAAACCCATGGAAGAGCAGCCTGGGCAGGGAGGGTCGTGAAGCCCCTCTTTCCTTTCATTCACCCAGAGAAGCTCCATTTATTTCTGTCTTACATTTGAGCTTCCGTTACATAAAGGAATCCATGATTTTTAAAAAACATGAAAACTGTTGGTTTATGGGCTTAAACATAGGCATAATGGTTAAAGATATTTATAAAGTGCCATGACTATCGGCTTCACAATTTCTTAAAGTACAAAAAAACAAAAGATTATTGTCGATATCTTTCAATAAACAATTCATCTCAACTGATCCTAATGAGATGAAATTATGATTAAAAATAAGAATGCTGCTGGCCAGCATGGCTCAGTGGTTGAGCGTCGACCTATGAACCCAGAGGTCACAGTTCAATTCCAGGTCAGAGCACATGTCTGGGTTGCAGGCTCGGTCCCCAGTGTGGGGCGTGCAAGAGGCAGCCGATCAATGATTCTCCCTCATCATCGATGTTGGTATCTCTCTTTCCCTCTCCCTTCCTCTCTGAAATAAATAAAAATATATACTTTCACAAAATAAAAAATGCTAATATTGATAATAAGCATCTATTTAGAACTTACGCTAGGGACTCTTCTATGTACTTCACACACATTAACTGGCTTGCTTGTCCCCACAACCCTAATATCACCCCCATTTTACAGGTGAAGTAACTGAGGCACAGAGAGTTCACAGGAGGTGAGGTCATGCACTTAGGTTGAGCAACACCAGCTGTGTAAAGTACATCTGCAAAAAAAACAGTGGATGTGAAAGAGACCAAGGAGTCTGGGGTTGGGGAGGGCTTTGTGCTCCTTCTCAGCAGACAGAGGGAGAAGGCTGCCAAATCAATACATTCCTCCCACAGCCAACGGTGACCCATTGGTGGAGTTGAGCTTGACAGTGATGGGCTACCAGGTATAGATGAAGTAGCTGCTGAGTCCAATTCTAATTCAGAGGTTCTACAGTTTCCAAAGGATGTACATTTGGAGATGGAGGGTCTTTTGAACAACCCAGGTTTGTGGGGGTTTTTTAAATATATTTTTATTGAGTTCAGAGAGGAAGGGAGGAGAGATAGAAACATCAATGATGAGAGAGAATCACACTCCCCACTGGAGATCAAGCCTACAACCCAGGCATGTGCCCTTGACCAGAATCAAAACTGGGACCCTTCAGTCCATAGGCCGATGCTCTATCTACTTTGTCAAACCAGCTAGGGCAACAACCAGGTTTTGATATACAAAGCTCACAAGGGCACTCAATGGTGGTGGGGTGGTGGGGGTTGTGTGTGACAATCTTCATTATATCACCATTGAACCTCCATTGGGGAGAAATTAATGCCTCATGCAAAAATGTGTTTGAGGTTTGTTCGTGCTATGCTTAAGGGAGACAGAGAGAGAGAAGGGAAAATAATTGCCAAGTCTTAATAAGCTCTTAGGATAAAATCCACTATAAAGATATTGTGTAACTCATCAGGGAAGATATTCATCCAACACTTCAGGAGCACTCAGTTGTCTACTAACAATATTTACTTTTCCATTTACAATATCAAATTTCCATTATTCTATTCATTAAAGCAAATCCCCAAGGACCTGCCCTGGCGGCAGGCCTTTCGGTCGGCTGGAATTTACTCAGCACCGGCCAGTGCCAGGCCCTCAGCTAAGCTCTGGGGACACAGTCGGGAGAGAAGGCATGGAGCTCAGGGTCTAGATCCCCACTGTCCCATTCCATAGCCACTGGCCACACGTGGCCATTGCCATGCCCATTTCCATTAGTTCATTGTCAGAAAATAAAATTAAAAATTAAATCCCTCAGTCATTCGAGCCACATTGTGGGTGTTTCACATGCAGGCAGCCTTGCGTCCTACCAACACAGAGCAGACACAGAAGCTTGCCATCGTCACAGGAAGTTCTGTTGGAAGAGCTGGTAGAGCAGCAATGCCTGTGTTGCGGGGAGGCAAGCTATTTAGTAACTAGCTATTCTGTAGAGTTAATGATTGCCTATCTCTCTAAGTATTGGATATTTCTGGTTTTTTAAAAAAACCAGTTCACACTGACTCAGCTCAGGTTAGTCTGAATGAGTGAGGTGGAGTAGTTCTCAGATACATTCAGATGCCATGAGCTTGGTAGCAAAAGAGATTTTTCAAGGGACATGATGTATGGACACAACCAGATGGCAACGCGCAGTGCACCTGTTCATCTGAGCACGTAGTATAGCGTATATACACGCGGACTCACACACATGCACACACACACTGCAAATATCTGCTTACTTAGATACACACATGTAGGCAACCACACAAACACAGGCACACACATCCATGAGCATACACTCTGACGTGCACTCTTACAACGTGTGATTTTATATGCAAACACATCCAATTCTTGCAGACACACACACACACACAGAGTGTTTTTCACAAATGCCTCCTGCGTTGCTACCGGGTTGTCACACATGATGGAGTTGGCTACAGTTAAGTTCTGTGGCTTTGTGCTGTCCTGATGTAATACAGAAACAGATGGGCCAATTTTTCTTGCATTTCCCAGATTCAAGATAAATGCTCGGGAGCTCCACAGCAACCCTGTCCTTGGGAGCCGTCCATTCGTTCACCATTCAACAAACATTGATTGAGGGCCTAGAAATCACGGAGGAGGGCTGGTAACTAAACCACAAAAATTCCACTTTATCAGACGCAGCTCTGTAAGGGGGAGGAGGACAGTGTCATCTTACAGAATGCAGGGCCCGCAGCCCTTATCCTGGGACCAAAAATGCAAGCCGTGACCCTATCACCACCCCCCACCCCTACCACCCAGAATCCAGCCACAGGGGTGCAGGGAGCAGCCCCCTCAGCTCCCAGCGCCCTCACAGCTGCCACAGGAGCTCCGCCCTCTGTCACCCTTCCTGGGGCAGCCTAAGGGAGGTGGGGATATGAGGGCTGACCATGCCTGCCAGATATGGACACTCTGATGAACAAACTCGTTTCAACGCTGTCCATCAGGCTGGCCATGACCTTGCTGGGCTTACCCCATAGCTGAGCTTCTACCTCCACCCAATCCCGCTCAGGCTCGCCCTCCTTCGCAACATCCTCTCTGAGAATGCAGCCTGCAGCAAGAAGCCTCCCCGCACTGTCCATCACAAGGCGGCGCTGTCTGTGCTCACAGGGCGCACAGGGCCCCGGATGCTCCCTCAGCCACCACCCTTTGGGATCCAGGCCGAGGTGGGCAGAGGGTCGCCCTCCCAAGCAGCTTTGCTGTGCCCAGCGTCTCACCAAGTCTCTTGGATTTCTGTGCAGAATTTCTTGCCCAGAATCTGACCAGTATCTCATGAAAAAAGACTTCTGTCCATTCCTGGAATTCTCCCCCCAACCTAAATGCTCAAACCCAGGTAACTCGGGGTCGGATGGGAAACAGTGCATATCGCCCACTCTAACTTTGTCGTCCCCAGAACAATACCCCTCGCCTCCCCGGCTCTAAAGTAAAAGCTGCCACGCAAATCCAGGGTCATGAACCAGACCCGGGGTGGGGGCAATGGGCGGAGAGAACTGGGGGAGGGGCAGGTTCCGCATTAAGACACCTAGCCTGAGCCGGGTCCACAGCAAGCAACCAATAAATGATAGCCATTATCATCATTGGTATTATTATGAACCACGAAGCTCTCACCAGCCATCGGTCTGCTGGCAGCGGGAGGCAGCACGGGCCACGCTGCTCCCTGCTCCGGTTCACTAACCCAGGCTGAGTGCTGCTAATTATGACTTTGAGGAACATGAGTAACAGTGCCAAGTTCCAGACGGCTACAGCCATGAGTCGAGAGGCCTCTGGCTCGGCTCTGGCTGCCGGACTGAGCAGAGGTTTGCACAGTTGACCATATGGAGAGGCCGGTGCAGTACAGGGACACGGTGGGAAGACTCTCCTGCCACCCACCAGACCCTCGTGGACACACAGGGGCCCCAGCACAGCATGCAGAAGGACCACAAGATTCCAGGCCGGTTGCAGTGGCCCATCCCAGAGGCCTGGGCAGTGGAAGCCCTTGTGCGGCTCCTGAAGGGCCCCTGCATGGGCCTTGCTTCATAGGGAGCCAGAGGTGTCCATGCACCCGGTCAGGCCCCAGCCCGGGGCTGCACTGTGATGCCGGCTACTTGCCATGGAAGCACCACTCCTGAGAGCACCCAGGGCTGCCTGCACCGGGTTGCCTGCACAGGGTTGCAAGAAGCCCAGTTGCACCTGAGGCTTGTGGCCCAAGTTTGGAAAAGTGATTCCTTCCCAGGGTAAGGCACTTAAAGATTTGTCCTTGCCTTACCCTGGATAACCAACGGGCAAGCAGACAAGCCCAGCAAAGTCTCAGGCACTGAGAGGGTAGCTACAATGGTGTCTTTCCTGCGATTCTCTATGCCTCCCTTCCTCCCCACACAGCTGACTGGCCAGGGCCAACAGCACAGGGCAGGGCAGGGCCCAGCAGTGAGCTTCGGGTAGCCCAGCACCTGGCCTCTATCTTCTGTTTATTCACAGCTCGTCAGCTTCCTCCAACTGGGAAGTAAAAGGGGGGGGCTCTTCCCCCACATTCCTCCTGGCCAGAGGTCTGATGGAAATGCTTTGGTCCAGAGTATGGAATGAGCCTGCACTTCCTCATGATGAAGCAAAGGACGTCTTTTTTGCTGGCGTCCGTGACCAGTCACTGCCCACCATGTCCATTCCTCTTGAGATCCAGGGCACTACCCCCCTCCCCCATGCTCTTCTAGCCTCTGAGCTTTGGGCACATGCTGGTCCTCCCTCAGAATACTTTCTCCCTCATCCACCTGTGAACTCCCAGTCATTGGTCAATGCGCATCTCAAGGGTCAGGGTCTCTGCAACTCTCCTGACCTTCTTCCCCACCCCCACCCCATTCCCGATAACCACGGATATAATAACGCTTCCCTCCTCGGTGCTCCTTGAGCTTCCTCCTAACTTGGCAATACTTGTCTGTCTCCCCCGCAAGCTGCTCCACAGCGGGGACCCCACTGGCCCTTTCGCCTCTGTCATCTGGCAGTTGGAAAGCAGTGTTTGTATTCACCGCAATGATGTAAAGTGAACGTAAGTGGACGGAATGACAGATGACTAAAAAGAGGGGGGAGGGGGACTCAGAAGAAACTAGAAAAAAAAGACACAAGAAGAGAAGGGAGGAGAGAAGAAGGGAGGGAGAGAGGCTGAGGAAGGAGGAGAGAGAGCTGAAGAGATGGAAGAGTGGGGATCAGAGGGGTCATCCGTGGTCCAGTCCCTTATATGCTTTCTGTGGGGAACTCCCTGTACCAGGTGTTGCTCCTGAAGACCTGGGAATGTCTTCCATGGGACACCCAGGTGGCAGGAAGGGCACAGGCAGGAGTGCCACAAAAGGTGTACCTCGAGGCAGACTACATGCCAGGTTCCAGTAAGAAAAAAATCCCTGGATTGAGCTCACTTACTCTTCATGCTTTAGTCTCCATCTTCCAGTCTGCCCAACTTGGGATCTGACCCCGATCTTGACCGTGCACTCCTCTGGCCTACAAGAGGCATCCTGCCTTTCTTTCTCCAGCCTCCTTTAAAACTGCACCAAACATTCTCTTAGTTCCAGCTCCCTCCCTTGCTCCCCAGCCATGTCTGGGTTAAGATATGAAAACTGTAAACTTGGACAGAGTGTAAATAACTTCAAACTGGTTTCTGAACAATCATTCCCTCTACAGTCTACACGCGCTAAAGTGGAACAGACTAATACCTTGTTTTCAGGTGGTGGCTCAGGAAAACGCAACCTGAGCCCCATCCTCATTATAAAAAAGGAACAAGATGAAAAGCTCAAGCCCAGTTTTATTTATAGAAGCTTTGTCGTGAGGGCCGCATCTCTCCAATGAGTGCTCTATGGTGCCGGGACAGCACGGCTACGGGAGCTCTGACGTGGACACACAGTTCTGGTCCTCTTGTTAATGCTCAGAGTAGTTCCCGTTCACAGACCCCACCCACGTTGGAAATCTGCAGGACTTTTCATAATCAGCAACTGAGTCAGAGCGGCTCCAAACCTGGCAGAATCTCCGGAGATGGATCCTGTTCCCTGTGCTGCACACAGACCAGCAGGGGCCTGACAGATGTCTACAGAAACCAATCAGTGAATGAAAAAAGTAAATGAATAGATGTGTGTGTGTGTGTGTGTGTGTGTGTGTGTGTGGTGGTGGGGGGGGGGGCAGTGAATGAATAGTGAGTGAATAGCGAGTGAATCAGGAAATGAGGAGACCCTTGAGTCAGAGGACACTCCAGATGTCCAGGAGGCGTGACTGCCAGGTCAGCCCCTGGGAAGGCGCAGCACAGCCTTTGGAAGCACTTCCTTCTTCCATGACAAGCATGATCTGCCCTTTGGAAACACTTAACGTTTAGAATGGGAGACAAACAGGCACATTGTCCCTTGCACTTAAATGTAAAACAGCCAAAACTTGATCGTTTTCTATCTCAGACCTTCAAAGACAGCCTCAGATGTGAAGTCTGGGACACTTTAGGGCCCACGTGTCCAATGAAGACATGGGTTTTGCAGAAAGTAGTGAGCTCCCCGTCGATGGGTTTATAAGCAGGCACTGGAGTTCCTCTGTGCTCCAGTAGAAAAGCATTACCAGGTCCTTCCTCCCACTCTTCGCCTGCATGTGACACTCAGTACCTTTTTTTTCCTTTAAGCGTTCCATAAACAGTAGCTACATGCCCATTCATCAGTGAAATGGCAGGCTGGATTCCCAGGCAAAAAAAATCCATAGCACCCCCTCATGGCATTTATCATGGTTGCATGTGTACGTGGGAGTGTTTGATTAAAACCTAGCTTCACTATGAAGAGATGGATATTTCGCTTCTTATTTTAGGGAGCAGTGTCGTATGGTGGTTGAGAGCATGAGCTCTGCCTCTTCTAGCTACACTGTGTGGCGAGTTACTGAACCTTTCTGTGCCTCAATTTCTTCATCTGTAAAAAGGATGACAGTACCTTCCCTTACGGGGTTGTCCTGAGTGTTCAATGGAATAATTCAGCAAGTGCACTTTGAACAGTGCCTGACACATAGTAAAGAACCAAAGTTGTTATTTCCATACTTTATTTTTAGAGGAAAAACTAGTCACAATTATTTTTCCTCTGAATTTTATCAATATTTTCCATTATATTTGCGCATACTTTGAGGGTAAGTCAGGTATCCGCCTGATCTTTGTGGTGGTTGTTGTTGCCTGAACACTGTTTTCCTTGTTCTCTGATCCTTACAGGACACTCTCTTAAGTTAAACTTCTTCAGTGTTTTGTCCTACACCTCGGTGGATATTTTTGTGTGAAGATGTATTTATTCTTTTCAATTTGAGGAAAGTATTTCTTTTGTTATAGCTTTACAGCTGTAAAGCTCTCTATGTCTGGGACTTCCATTGAATAGTTGGTGAATTTTGGATTTGGTCCTCCGTGACCATTTTTGCTTATATCGCTCCATTATTTTTAAAGTTCTTTTCCTTTAACATTTCTGTTAAGTCTCCTCATAATTTTCATCTGGGTTTTGGGAGAAATTTTCAAGCTCATTTTCTACTTAATCAAGTAGATTTCTGAAGTTTCCGTTCCGCTATGCACAGCCTTAATGGAATAGAAAGGACTGGAAATCACACCTTCCCTTTCTAAGAACTCTTTATTGTATTCAGATTGATCTTTTAACACCCTCTTAAGTCTCACTAAAAAAATACAATAAAGAGGGCTTTTGAACGTTCTCCATTTCCTGAAAATACTTCTTTGCTGGGTGCAGTTGGTGCTGAATGTTCAGTCCCTCTCGTCGAATTGCTTTGTCTTTCACAAGGCCAGCAGCTCTTCACTATTTGCTCTTGCTTGGTGATGCCGTCTACAGTTGTTTCACTTTGGGTAATCTGTTGCTGATTAGGAAGTCACTGTACCTTCTCCCTGAAGGAACAGGGCAATCAGCAATTCGGGTCTATAAATTAGAATGAGCTTCAGCCACTTGTGATGGAAAATAACAAATAACAGTGGTTTAAAGAAGATGCAGATTTATTTGTCTCTCAGGCCAAAGAAATCCAGAAGTTGTCAGTAGAGAGTTAATGATGGGATGCCACAGTATCAGGAGCTCTGGCTCATTTAGTCTTCCTGCTCTACTTTCCTCAGCATGTTGTCATCGTCCAAAGTGGATGCTTCAACTCCAGCCATCAAGTCCATAATCCAGCCAGGAGTAAGATGATGGAGGAAATCACACACCCTCCCTTTAAGAACACATCCTGGGAATGATTCTCACCATTTCTACTTACATTCTCGTGTGTAGACCTCAATCATATGACCATACCTAGCTGCAAGGGAGCCTAGGAAATGTAATTTTTATTCTGTGTGACCATCTGAGTTTTACTGCTATGAGAGAAGAGGAGAATGGATATTAAGGTACAACCAGAAGGTAATTTTTCTTTTCCGTTTTGGGGGTGACTATTAGAGGACTTAACCCTCCTTGCTTCTTCCTGTCTGATCCAAGAAGATTTAAGGGGTTGAGGCATGACAGAACTTTGAGGGGAGGGCAATGAAAATGTTCTGTACCTTGATTGTGGTGGTATTTACTTGAGTGAATGCTTTTGTAAAAATTCATCAAACTGTGCACTTTATTGTGCATGGGTACATTTTACTGTGCATAACATATTGCAGTAAAGTTGATTTTTTAAAAAGAAAAAGAAAACCAGCCCTGTTTCCTATATCCTAGAGGAGAGAGCTCAAACTCTGTAAAAATCTTATCAAGTCTTTCATAATCTGGCCCCTGCCTCCTTCTCCAGCCTTCAGGTATCCATGTGACTACTGTGACCTGCTGCTGCTCAAAACTCCAACCAGCTATATCTTTGATGGAGAAAGTACGGTGAGAGGGAAAATCCATTACCGTTTAATCAATGCAGCATCCTTGGCACATACTATCTTTCAGGTCCTGGGATGGAGAGATGTAATAAAAGGAGATCTAACTGGCAAGGGGGCTGGGAACCACCAGGAAGGATGATCTCTGTATACTCCCAGCTTTAACACCTAAACGTCAGTCCATCAATGCCCAGCAGAGTTCACCCATGGCAGCAATAGGCTCCTAAATTAGTATTTTTGCCAGGACAGCCCTGTTATTTTCCTGCTGGAACACAAATTTTATATTTTGAAGAGAGAAAGAAATACTCTCAGATACTCTCAGTCCCTCATGTCGCACCACTCATGATTTGTCACTCTGTCTTGCTATCTCCCCCTGCCTGGCTTGGCTTTAATGGGTTCAGCATTTAGTGAGCTAGGCAGTGGATTATGTGCGAAATGCATTAACCTCTCACATGACTGTAAAAATTGCCTTAATAAAATAAAGCTAAATCCTACTTAATAGCAATAAAACAGAAGCCACTGTGTTCCAGGATGCTAATGACCTGTGAGTCATTCCTTTTGATTTTAGAACATCAAACATTTGGAATTTGTCCCTTCTTGGGAAACTTTTAAGCTTAGATAACGGCTGGAAAATGACACAAGTTAGAATAAGTTTCCTACTCACAGGTAACCAGAGAGCGAAGAAATGTCTATTTTCTTCTTAAAGCTCTGTCATCCTGAGACAGCCTGAGATTTTGAGAGCATGGATGCCAGTGACAAAAATAAAAGAACTGATTATAATAATTAATATTTATCTAGTGTTTTCCTGCTTACGACACTCTTTTTTACCTATATCAATGGATTCAGCTCACAGACAGACTGGTGAAGTAGGTACTATGAGCTCTGTTTTCTAGGTAAAGAAATTAGACATTCAGAGAGGTAAAGTGCATTGCCCAAATTTTCACAGCTAATAGATGAGGACCTGGTACCTGGATCCAGATCCTTTAAATTCAAGTCCCATGCCTTCCCTAAATGCTGTTTCATATTTACCTTTAGCAATAGTCACCTCCCTATGAAATGAAAGAGAAAGGTAGAGGGGGCTCAGTGACCTGGGAAACAGCAATGCTTTTGCCTCCTGCCTTTCCCAGCAAAGTGAGGTTTGTCATACCAGCATCTGTTATCTTGTATCAGAACCATGGTTCTCTGCCAGTCCTTATAATAACTGCAATGATAGGAACAATTATCCTATATAATAAAGGCCTAATATGCAAATCGACCGAATGGCGGGATGACCAGTGAAATGACCAGTCGCTATGACATGCACTGACCACCAGGGGGCAGATGCTCAACATAGAAGCTGCCCCCAGCACACAGGCCCCAGGTCAGCCAAGGCAGGTGCCAGCACTGGCCCTCCCAATCACCCCACTGGTCACCCCGCAGAGGGACGTGACTGGCGGTGGTGGGAGGTGGAGCTAGCAAGCGGGCGGTGCCAGGCCGGTCAAGGTGGGTGCCATAGGGGCCCCCCAATCACCCTACCGGTCACCTCACAGATCAGCCCTGATCGCCAGCCAGGCCTAAAACCCTACCCATGCATGAATTTCGTGCATCGGGCCTCTAGTTACATGATAAAAATAGTAACAACAGGAATAATAGTAACTGCTGATCTTTTTTTTTAATTTTGTTTTAATGCTTAAGGTATTACAAAGAGTGTTAAATAAGTCTCCATTATTTCCCCTTGACCTTCCCCCCTCCTCCCCTACCCTCCAGTGTCCTGTGTCCCATTGATTATGCTTATATGCATGCATACAAGTTCTTCAGTTGATCTCTTAACTCCCCCCCACAACCCTCCTGAGCCTTCCAGCTGTAGTTTGGCAGTCTGTTCAATGCTGTTTTGCCTCTGTATCTGTTTATGTTCACCAGTTTATAATGGTCTTTATTATCAATAAATAAGTGAGATCATGTGGTATTTTTCTTTCATTGACTGACTTATTTCACTTAGCATACACAATTTACCATAGCTAAGATTTGGAAACAGCCTAAGTGCCCATCAGCAGATGAATGGATTAGAAAACTGTGGTACATCTACACAATGGAATACTAAGCTGCTGTAAAAAAAAAAAAAAAAAGGAATTCTTACCATTTGCAACAGCATGGATGGAACTGGAGAGCATTATGCTAAGTGAAGTACCTGCTGATCTTACTGAGCAGTGCAACTGCTGTCCTTTTTGAGCACCTGTCAGATTAAGTGTTTTATATGTCTTATAAAAGACATTTAGTTCTCACCACAATGTGGAATTTATTATCACTATTCTCCATTTTCCTGAATAGGGATCTAGAGATGAGGAGAATTAAGAAACTTGACCAGGCATGAGGTCAACTTCTGGGATAGACTAACTAGTCAACTGGCCCCAATTTTTTACTCTTCCCTATATCAATGTGACTTCGTGGATCCTTCAAAAAAAAAAAAAAAAAAAAAAAAAAAAGGACACATTTTCTTACCCCTTAAATCCAATCTCTGACTTGCTTTAGCCAAGAGAATGCAGTAAAAGTGATGATGTGCCAGTTCGGATCTTGTTCACTTCCTCTCTTACTCAGAATTCTGCCGCTGCCATGACAACAAGCCCAGACTTACCCACTGGAGGATAAGAGACTGCATGGAGCAAAGCTATCTGTCCCAGCTCATGGCCATCTTAGACCACCACCCTTAGCTGACCCCTTTCGATGACCACAGACACATGAGCAACCCCAGCCAAGATCAGCCAAGTCTGGCCCAGATCAACAGAAATCGCCCCCATCAACCCACAGACAAATGAGAAATTGTAAATGGTTGTTGCTTTACACCATTAGGACTTGGGATAGTTTGCTATGCAGTAAAAAAACTAACTGATACAAGGTAGACACTGGACTAAAATCTAGGTCTTGTATGCTCCACAGCCTGGATTCTTTCTTATATGCTCTACAGATAGGTTGTCCTTCTGAACAACCCTAGCGGGCAGTGTCATCCCAGGGGAATAGAATAGGGCACCTTGTGCACTGAGCTTTGGGCCACTGTCTACTTAGGTATGAATGCAGACAGGCTCAGATGCCATGCGTTCTGAAGCCCGCTCGGCCACTGGACCTGTATAACCTTGAACAAGCCACTCATCTCTCTGGGCTTCCGTGCTCTTATCCATAAGGTGAAGCAGTTGGAATGTATTTGCTCAAGAACGAAAGTTTGCCAACAGCTGCAGTGTGCTACTTGCCAAGGATACAGACCTATCCAATTCCCATCCTCAGGAAGAAGCTCACAATCTAATGGAGCCATAGACATTGGGAAGGGGGGGAATGCAACATTTAGCTTTTGTGGTGAGGAGAATAATGGCCCTCAAAGAGATCCACATCATAGCCACCTTAGTGCAGTGCCTGGGCACTAGTGCCATCCTTTAAGCCCTGGCTCCAGCGCAGCCTCCTCTCGGGAGCCTCCCCCACTTCCCGTTGCTCTGTGTCCCGCACAGAAGCGAAGCCCTCACCACAGGGCTTGGGAATTGCCCGTTTACCTATCTGCCTTTCCACCTGTACAGCGACGATATTTTCTTATTTTCTCCGTTTTTGGTGTTCTGGCATCTGGGTCTTGCTGACCAGGGAGAGACTGCCTCTCCCAGGGCTAGCTCATTCCTCAAGAGAAAATCCCTGCAAGCGAGCCATTCCCAACACACCAAGCGATCTGAGCCCTCACCCCCGTCACCTCACAGGCCCTGACACTCCAATAGGCCCCTGCCGTCACCCCAGGGCCGAGCACGCGGGACAGTGCCCACACCCCAGGGCCCGCTGACGTTGCTCGAACCAGCCGATCAGAACACTGCTCCTCCTGCCTTGTCCATTCTTTCCCTCGGAGACCACATGGAAGCTCTCACCCACACTCCTCCCATTCCGTTCGTCTCCCAGCCGACCCCGGTGCTTTCCCTGCACAGCGTGGTGTGCCCCCTCCTCTTGGGAACTGTGGGCAACAACCATCTCTCTGATGGCAGCTGCCTCTGATCTGTCGGCCGCACCGCACCAGGATAACAACAAAACCTAATTTTAAAACAGCTTGTCTGTGGACTCCGCCAGGGCAAGGACACCGCCTAACCCTGCCTTGCCCTGAGCACTCCCTGAATGACAGGTGCTGCGCTCAGCCTTTTACCTGCTTTATCTCATTGACTTTCACAGCAGCCTGGTGAGGCGGGGCTGGGGGGCGGGGGGGGGGGGGGGTAACCATTCCCAATCTACAAAGAGGAATAAAGCCAGCGACCAACAGAGCGAGATTCAAACGCAGGTCTCTCTGGCTCCCAGGTCAGCTTCAGGTAACCCCCCCGATGGAGTCGTCTCACACCCCAAAGCCCCCATCTCAACCTCGGGACCCCTGCCAACCGGGCTGCTAGGCACAGGTGTGCAGTTTCCACAAGGGCCCCCGGCCCGCAGAGCAAGGGAACAAGAAAAATCAGCTCCCGTTGCTTGTCAAGCTGGCATCCTCAGGCTGTTTCCTTCTAGAAAGGGCTCCTGTCTCTGGCTCTCACTCAGGTGCCATATAGACCAGCCTGTGTACGAACCACAGTCCATTAATGGCCCGATGCCGGCCGCTAATGTCATTTCTGCGCTGCTTGCACGGGGAGGTTGCACTCCGAAGTGCATCGCAGCACGAACATCAGGCTGTCGCAGGCGGACCAAATCAGCTCCAGGCTTCAAGCCCCGAGATCCTAGCGCCCCTTCCCGTGAATGAGGTCTCTCATGTCCTCTGTGCCTAACGTAGGCTGAGTCTGTTCTTCCAAGTGTTCATTTGTCTCTGCAAGAGAGGATTCCCAGAGACGCATATTTTACACAAGCCTTAGCCTTTGTCAATGTGAGGTATGTGAGTATAGCTTTGCAACGTGAGCTCGCTGATACTACCGAGCAGTCCTTGTCCCTCGAAACCGGCCTTGGGGATTGCACACCACCCCCTTCTGAGCTCCAAGAAGCAGGCTGGGCCTGCGCATTGTGAGACCCCGCTCCTGCTTTACGAGCAGGTCACTTACTTGATGCCTGGACAGAGAGTGGGACTGGCTCACAGCTCTTGCTTTTTATTTTTTTTAATGTGTTTTTATTGATATCAGAGAGGAAGGGAGAGGGGGAGAGAGATAGAGACTCATTGATAAGCTGCCTCCTGCATGCCATGCCCCACACTGGGTATCAAGTCCACAACCAGGCATATGCCCTCCTGGTTCATAGGCCAATGCTCAACCACTGAGCCACATCAGCTGAGCAGTTCTTGCTTTTTAAAAGCAGCCTTTTAGCTCTGCCACAAGAATGTCATTCTTTAAAAAATGTGCACACAGTCTCATGACCATGGACAACCTCACAGAAACTGTGGGCATGTAGTGGGGACCCAAAGCTGGCATCAAGGCAACTGTCCATGTTGCTCCAAATCAATGAGGCTCCTCGGCCCTTGACCACAGGAACCCATGAAGTCACCAAACGATGCCTCTGTGCCCAGGCAGTCGCAACGTCACACTCTCCATCAGAGCCCGAGAGCCCGCAGCCTGGCCCGGGGCCTCCAAAGCCAGGGCTCTGAGCAGCGGTTCCCCTGACCCTCCACGAGCCCAGAGCCTGGCTGCCTTTCCTGTGTCTGTCTGGCCTTAAAGGGGCCGAGGCCAGGGCACTGAAAGTCAGTTCCACCAGGAACTGCTGGGCACAAAAGGAACGGAAATGTGACTTGGAAACCATGATGCATCCTATAAAGAGTCTATAAATAAAGGATCTCATTGTGGAGATGACCCTTGTCGCACATCTCCACCCACCCTGCTCCTGCTTCCCACCCCACTCCCACCCACTTATAACTAGTTCTTGCTCTAGAATCGGGTGCAGCTTGGTTTCCATCTCAACTCCTCCAACTACTGATTGTACATTAGACACATTGTCCTGCCTCTCCCCAAGGCAGCACGCTCCTGTGCCTCAGTTTCCCAATTTGTAAGAGTCCCCCACTTGCAGGATTATGGAGAGTTCATGCATGTAAAGAGCTTGTCACAGCACCCGACAGAGTGATAAACCCCTCTTCACACTTTCTGGCCTTTGCAGATTCTGTTCCCTCTACCCCAAATTCCCTCCCCTCTTCCTAGCCTGGAGATTTCCTTTCTTCCTTTCAAGATTCTGCCTTGATGCCACCTCTTCCTGGAAATATTCTCATCTCCTCCATGCTGACCCCCGCACAGCCTCTTCGCACCCCCACGCCACAGTGCTCCCTCCCCTGTGACAGCATTCTGCATTCGCCACGCCAAAGTTCCAGGGCCTGTTCAGGGTTCTCTCTCCCAGCTGTGCAGTCCCAAGGGCAGGAATTACGTCATCCGTCTTTGGGCCCCAAATTACGGCTCCATGCCTGGTATAAAGTAGACGCCCGATAATTAATTGAAGGAGTTAATTTAAGGAATGAAACAGTTATGATCCTCAATGAGGGAGAAGCAAGGAGAATGCACAGAACAGTCCAGCAGCCACGACAGGCACCATGGGATTAAGCGTCCCTGTGAGGAGCGTGAGTAATAAACCCTACGCTGTGATTCTCTACGCTACTGATTTCATTGGCCTGGGGAACTGGGAACGCGATGTTTTCACCCTTCCCAGGTGATTCTAATGTGCAGCCGGAATGAGAACCACTACTCCACCCTGTCCTAACATCTTGTCCTATGAGTTCAAAGGAGGGGCAGTACCTTGGGCTTCCCTTACCACATGTGGCCCAGCATCATTCCCCAAGCGGTGGTGCCCGAATACAGGGCTGGTCCTTGGCTCTAATCTGGCAGCTGAGCATCATGTAAAGGGTAGGGCAGGGTGAGAAAGGGGGCTGGACAGACAGGTGGGGCAAAGAAGACAGGTAAAGAGAAGTGTGAGCTGAGGAACAGGCCCCAAATCAAGCCAATCCCAACATCCTTCAAGACCCAAGTCCACCCTCACTGCCCCTGAGAAGCCTTCGCTCAGGCACCTCCAGGCCTCGAAGCTCTCTGCAGCTTCCATGGCCCCTGCCTGCCTCTCCCCAGGGCAGCACTCTCCTGGGAGCTCCCTCCAGGAGCCACCGGCACCCTCGAATGGCTGGTGAAGGCCAAGGTGAGTGGAAAGTCCAATTCCCGAGTATTTTTAAGGCATGCTAGCTGACTTCACGTGGAAAAAGTTCTCCCACTGAAGCTAACCGAGTAGACTCAGAGCTGCTCTGAGGAAGAGACGTTACCTGCAAATTAGCACATTGTCGGTGTGTAAACAGCAGCCTGCAAGTAGTTGAAAATAGTTTGTTTGCTGGTGTGAATGAACATTCCTTGCAATATTATGATAACAATGGTCTACCCTCGGTTTCCCTGCACTCTCCACCTAATCTTGTTTACATTCTTATTAATAGTGAAAAGGAAGTGAGGTTTTACTGCCTTCAAATCATCCTCACCACTGCAAGCCACTGCAATCTGAAATTAATGAGCTTGAACTCTACGCATTTGCCTCTAGAAGCTGTGTCGGTCCCCCTACACGGGTTCTCCTTCAAGGACCATCTCTCAGGCGACAGAGCCTCCTTCCTCTTGGCAAACTCCGTTACCATTCCCCAGCTGCAGAAAGGAAAGTGGAGGCACAGAAACCTGATGTGAATGGCCCGAGCTGCACAGCATCTGACCCAGGGAGCTGTCCCAGCTCCAGTTTTAAATCATGAGAGTCCCAGGCCTGAGGGAAGAGTCAGACTCCAGCTCTGCCACCCACCGTGTTCTCTCCTGCTAGACAGTGTGCTGGCCAGCCCTGGTGCTTCCCGTGTGGCCCTGCAGGGCATGGCATGACCCCCTCCTCTTGGGGACTGTGAGTAGTAAACCGCCTTTTCAATCACAGTTGTTTCCTGACCTATTGTCCTGACCACACCTGAGCCTGTTTCTCGGCTGTCAGATGAGGACAATAATGCTGACTCTCAGGTTTGTTGTGGGGATGAAATGAGATGATGCAGGTAAAACACTTAGCATAGCACCTTAATAAGAAGAACTTAATAAAAGGCAGTATCATCTCTGGCCTCATTCCTGTTGCTGTCATTTGTACTCTGTGCTTCAAACCCCCACATTTTACAGGTGAGGCAACAAAGACCCAGAAATGTGTGCCATAAGGCATCCTGCCCAGTGGCCTTTTTCAAGTTGATGAGGAGACAGACACTGGAGCTCAGCTCCCAGCTGCCCCTGTCCAGCAGCGAGATTCCTGCCATTCTCTCTGCAGACGCCATGAATCATCAGGACCAGTCTTAACACACCTGCATGAGCACACACACACACGTGCACACATGCAGCACGCTCATGTACACACACTGGTGCACATGCACACACACACACACACACACACACACACCACTTCTGTCTTCTCCCACTAAAGAGGTCTTGCATTTGAAGTATACAGGCAGATGAAACCGTCAAGCTTTTCCTTCTGTTTTGCTCCCCAGTTTAATCAACAAGCTTTTCAACATGGGACACAGGTAACGGGAGATGGTGTGAGTATGCACAGCTGCCCCTTTAAATCCTGCAATCAAAATCTTCAGCGGAGCAGAGTGGACTCCAGCTAGGTCAGCCTTCCTATTGTTCCCATTACAGCTTACATTCAATATCATTTTGTATTAGTTCCAGGTGTGCTGTGTAGTGGTTAGACAATCATACACTTTACTAAGTGTTCCCCTGACATTCCCAGTCCCCACCTGGCACCATACACAGTCATTACAATATTATTGACTGTATTCCCTGTGCTGTACTTTATATCCCCTTGACTCCTACCAGTCTGCACTTCTCAATCCCTTCACGTTAACCTTTCTTAATCTCTAGTTCTTTTTGAACCCTTTAAGGGTGGTGAGTAGGAGTGGGGTGCCTCCACTTCTCCCACCTCCCCAAACTGGCCTCAGCAGCAGCTGCCAGGAGTCCTATGACAGCACAGAGTGTCAGTGCAGTGGGAGCCTCCCCCTCACCATGTCAAGCTCTGCCTCCCTGCTGGGCTGCTCTGTCCTGGGGTGGGGCCATCCAACTCTCTGAAATGAAAATCTCTTGCATAACATTTGAGCAGTAAAATAAATAAAATAATATTGGCTTATCACCCAAGTATCTAATTTAATAAAAGAGTAATATGCAAAATGACCCTCACTCCATTACACCTAAGCCACGTCCACCAGTAAAGTCACACCCACCAGCTGATCAGAGCCACTATATGCAAATTAACCCAGCCAAGATGGCGGCCAGCAGCCACGGAGCTGAAATAAGCAGGAGGCTTGCCCCAGAGATGGAGGAAGCTAAGGTTCCTGTCTGCCTAGGCAGGCTGTGGTCTTCGCACCAATCAACAAAGTTTCAATTATAGAAGATAAACAAACCTCAGATACCTGCTTCCTGCCTTGGGTTCAAGGAAGTGCTGGGAGCCTGGGTTGTCAGGAGCAACCTGACCTAGGCTCTAGTTAAAGCAACAAAGTTTCAACTTTAGAAGTTAAATAAATCCCAGATACCCGTTTCCAGCCAGCCTTGATGCAAACAGCCATCAGCCCCTCACCCAGGCTGGCCAGGTACCCCAACAGGACCACCCTCCCTGAAGTGGATGTGGCCAGCCTGCAAACAGCCCTCAGCCACTCACCCAGGCTGGCCAGACACCCCAGCAGGACCCTACTCCCTGAAGGTGCTGTGGCCAGCCTGCAAACAGCCATCAGCCACTCATCCAGGCTGGCCAGATACCCCAGCAGGACCCCACTCCCTGAAGGGGATGTGGCCAACCTGAAAACAGCCCTCAGCCTCTCACCCAGGCTGGCCACACCCCCATGGGGTAAGGGTCTCCACTGGGGGGCTTGGCCAGCCTACAAACAGCCATCAGCCACTCATCCAGGCTGGCCAGGCACACCAGCAGGTAGACATCCTCTGAGGGGTCCCAGACTGGGAGAGGGCATAGGCCTGGCTGAGGGGTCCCCCCACCCCCGAGTGCACAAATTTTTGTGCTCTGGATCCCTAGTAATATAAATATCCGCGAATCCATTAGGAAATAAATAAATGAGTGAACAAGTAGATAAATGAGGGAGAAGAGACAAATTTCCCACACAAAAGGATTCCAAACACTTTATGTAGATGCTCTGCCCTTGGGAACTGGAGCACAACTCCCCACCCTTAGGTGTTGGCTGCGAATCGCGACATCCTTCCAAAGAGCACAGTATGGGGACAGGGGAGAAAGAGTGACTTTTCGGTAAGGGAACTTGACCAGGTGATTTAGGTTCCCGCCAACCATGAGAAGTAGGTCACCTGTGCTCTCGATAGGATGTGATGAAAACCATACTCCACCTCTGGAGTCTGTCAAAGCCCTGGGTTAATCATGAGAAAAATATCAGACAAACCCAATTGAGGGAGATTTTACAAAAGACCTTCCCTGTGCTCCTCAAAATTGTCAAGGTCACCAAAAACAGAAAAACCTAAGAAATCGTCACAGCCGAGAGGAGCCCAAGAAGACCGTGATGAGTAAACATGATGTGGCTTCCTGGATGGGGTCCAACGACAGAAAAAGGACCTTGGGGGGAACTAAGGAAGGTCTGAAGGAAGTACGGGCTTTAGTTAATAATGGTCTCAAGATTGGCTCATTAATTATAATAAATGTACCATACTAATGTAAGATGGTGATAATAGGGGAAACTGGGTGTGAATTTTCATCTTCACATTTTTTCTATAAATCTAAAACTATTTGATAATAAAAGTTTATTTTCTTTTTTGTTAATTCTCACCCAAGGATATTTTTCTCCATTGATTTTTTTTTTTAGACAGACTGGAAGGGATGGGGGGGGGAGAGAGAGAGAGAGAGAGGAGAGAGAAACATCAGTGTGAGAGAGACACATCAATTGGTTGCCTCCCACACACACTCCAGTAGAGATCAAGCCTGCAACCGAGGTATGTGCCCTTGACCGGAATCAAACCTGGGCCCCTTCAGTCCACGGGCCAGCACTCTAACCACTGAGCCAACCAGCCAGGGCTAAAAGTTTATTTCAGAAAACAAAACTAAAAGCAAGACAGCCTCCTTGGATAGTCCAGGACAAATCTGTGTATACCGAATTACCTCAGATCATGAATAATGCTGAGGACCTTTTGTTCATCAGCCTTGGAATTCTTGCATTGGGGGAGGTGAAGAAGGAGGCCAGGCTGAGTGCACAGGCAGCACCTGCCTCCCCATCTCTATCAGCTCCCTTTTCATCAGCTTTAGACCCTCTGCTTCCACATAACATTTTGGCTGGGAGGATGGGGGGAGAAAAAAAAAAAAAGATTCCTCTGCTCAAAAGAGTAAAAATTACTGACCTAATCCAATCCCATCATAAGTCCAGAGAGAGGAAGGGTGTTCCCAGCAGATTCACCAATGAAGGGGCAGAGCTGGAGCTGGACACACATGGGGGTCCCCAGAGCCACCCCTCGGCTGTTGGCCAGGCTCTCACCTGTGAGCCTGGAACTCCTGGGGGCAGGGACAGTGCCAGGTTCATCTGTAGCTATAGGCCCCAGAAGAGGGCCTGAGATAGGCAGGGAGGAGCTCCATGAATCTCATGGAATGAATGAGTGGCACTTGCGCATGACCATTCCCAAATGCCAGTGCTTCTCAAACCTGGGAAATTCTGCCAACATTTCAGATTAATGCAAAGGAGACGTCTCCCTGAGCTCTGTCCATATATTTGATTTTATTAAAACAGACCCTTCTAGATTTTCAGTGAGCCTGGGTGCCGGAGACTGGGTTGGAGAGACAGTCACGCATCCATTCATTCATTTGCAAAGCTTTATGGAGTACCTCCTGCGCATTATTCAGAATAGGAACAATAATACTTATGTAGTAAGCATACACTGGGCACCTGCTATGAGTCAGGCTCAGTTCTGGGCATGACAGATACAGCCCCGAATAAGACAGACATATTCCCACCCTCAGAAGGCTTCCACCCTGGTACCCCAGCAGGGGCCCCTAATTGCTACTCCATGCATCCTGAGTGCCAGGCACTGTGTTCAGAATCCCTCATGGAATCCTCACAGCAGCCCTACAGGTAGCACTAAAGATGTCCTCGTTTTCTGCATGAGGAGATGAAGGCCCAATCACGTGTCCAAAGGCACTCCGTCGACAAGTAGTTGAGTCAGGATGTGAACCCAGGCACTCTGAATGGAGAACACATACTCTCAAAGACTGCATGAGGGAGTGAAGGTGGGCCCTGGCCCTTGGCTGGTGAAGCCCGCGCACACCACGCATCATAGTCAACTGGAAAATGAAGCAGCAATTTATTGCTAACATCATATCATAAGAAGTCCAGAGAGAGGAGAGCTGAGAGGGAGTAACGCTTTGCCAGGAGCCCTGAACCTCTGAAGCTATGATGGTGAGACCCACAGGGTGGGCCCCATGTGCCTTCTCTCTGGCGCTCAGGCACGGAAGCTGCATTGGAGAGAGGGTGGCAGGGCTTTGTGCCTGGATGGATTCTCAGGCGGAGGAGGCTCGGAGCCTCTGTTCCTGCCTTCAAGACACAGACACCCCACCCACAGCTCAGTTTGTTCCAGGAACTGTCCTTACTCTGATCAATCAGATTATCGACGTCTCTTCTAGTAGGAGGGCACAGTTTGGAAGGAATTGGAGAGGGGGCTCTTCCCAGGCATTTTTTAAAAATATGTTTTTACTGATTTCAGAGAGAGAAAAGGAGAGAGAGAGAGAGATAGAAAGATCAATGATGAGAGAGAATCATTCATTGGCTGCCTCCTGCACGCCCCCTACTAGGGATGGAGCCTGCAACCCAGGTATGTGCCCTGACCAGGAATTGAACCATGACCTTCTGGTTCATGGGTCGATGCTCAACCAGGGAGCTACACTAGCCGGGCAGAAGTGCTTTCTTATCTCTGCACAGAGAGGAGACATGGGGAGAGGCGGGAAACAGTCCACCATCACTGCGGGCCAGGTCTTGGGCTGCTCACAGGGGATACAGGAGAGTAAGACTGGGTTCCTGTCCCAGAGGGACTCAGTCAAGGGTGAGACAGACTACAAACTTCTACAGGAACAGTCGAGCCCAGCAGAACCGGACCAGCTGCTTGGGGGTGGAGAAAGCTTCTTAGAGGAGGGGAGGCTTTGGTTCCTGCATCCCAGCTGGGTTTTGAGGGCTGTGTTCAAGTTCTCCACACGGAGGAGAGGAGAAAGGAATCCAACAGTCAGAGCCACGCCCCAGAGCGCACAGCCCCAGGTGGGCCAGGGGACAGAGTGCTGGCTGTGCCTGGGCAGGGAGAGGCTGGCAGGAGTGGAAAGCGGCTGCAAGTCAGACGGCAGCGGGCCTTGTGTTGATGCCGGAGAACTCGGCCTTTCCTTTCAATGAGCAATAAGCCCAGGGACAAGTGTTGAGTTGCTTGATTTTTGTCGGGGGAGGGAGAGTTGCGGGTTGTGTCAGATTTGCAATTTAGGCATTTATTCTGACAACCAGCGTGAAGGATTCATTTTCATTCAAATGATCATTGGGCACCTGCCATGTCCCTGACACTCCGCGAGGGACTGGAGACACATGGTGAGCTGAGCAGACCCGGTCCTGGCCATCACTGAGCTTGTGGACAGCGGGAGCCACAGGCACTAGCTAAGTATTTAATCCCAACCGTGGCAAATCCACAGGAAAGCCCGGGGATGACGAGTGCATCCATATATCATCTCCTGGGCATCAGAGAAAACTTCTCTGAACAGTGGCATCTAAGGTGAGACCTGAAAACTGAGAAGCATCTGCTCAGAGGCAAGAACAGTGTGTACAAAGTGAAGGAACAGCGTGTGCCAAGTGAAGGAACAGTGTGTGCCAAGTGAAGGAACAGTGTGTGCAAAGTAAAGGAACAGAGTGTGCCAAGTGAAGGAACAGTGTGTGCAAAGGCCATGAGGTGGGAGGGGGCCAGGAGGCCTGGAATACAATGAGCCCAGGAGAGGATAGCGTGAGGTGAGATTGAAAAGGGGGACAGGACAGGACCTCAAAAGCCCTGGTAAGAGTCTGGGATGGTCTCTTAAAACCAGGGTCAAACCAGTAAATGGTTTTAAGAAAAACTATGACAAAATCCCATTCGCAGGCCCCACGTGACTTTAGAAAGACTTTTCTGCCTATTTTGTGGAAAACGTATGGGAAGAAGGCTCAGTGAGAGCAAGGGAATCCTTAAGGGGTAGAATTGCAGGATTTGGTGATTTTTTTTAAATTTAAATTTAATTTATTTATTTATTGCAGTGAAGAGGAAAGGGGAGAACATATATCTGAGGATTTTGAGCTCAGAGAAAGGGGCAGATGGCACCCCGAGATCCAGAGGGAGCCCATGGGAGAAAGAGCAGGTACTGGCAGGCACCAGGGCTGTCTATGGAAGACAACTGCTGGCAGCCCTCGCTATTCAAGAACAAGAGAGCAAAGGAGAACTCCGGGGAAGGTGGGAGGGGCTGGGCTGAAGAACAGACCAGTGGGAGGAAGGCTCCCACTGTAGGCACCTCTCAAGCCTACTAATGGCACCGCCCGGGGAAGCTGACAGGGAGGAGTGGGGACTCACTGAGCCACTGTCCCGACCTCACAGGGACAAAACTTATTTTCAGCTGCTCCGTGGAGCGGAATCAAGGCACCAAAGTTCCCCACTGGCTGACATTTGGGGGAGTTCACAGAATGGCGAGTTTCTCATATCCAATGAGGAGCTGAAACATATTGTACCCATTAGAAAAGAAATGCAAATCATAAAGTCAGGCATTTGTGTCCATGACAACAGGGGGAACGTATTTTGGCACATCTGAGTTCATTTATATTCAAATAAATATTTCAGTCTATGACTCTGGCACTTTTTTGCATAAGATATTTCAGAACCATATTGAATGTTGCTCTCATGCTAAGAACTTGAGAATTAAAATGAGGGCCAATTTCAAAGTCTATCAGGCTCCAAGATTTAGGCTTGGTTTTACCTTAAGGAGTGAGAAGGAACGATAAACCAGGGGGTGATTCAGCACATTTGTTTATAGAGTTTTTTTGAACTGGAAAGGCCAGCTCCCTATCACCTCGAGCAGCCCTTTCTTTGTTACAAATGGAAAAACAGGCCCACGTGTGGCCGAAGATCACGTAGCTAATCACCAAAAATCCAAGGTTTTATCTCTAGTAAACCCTATAATTCCCCATACGGTCACCAGGCACATCGTCACATCTTCCCTTTCAGCCCCTTTTCCGTGCCTGAGTCTTTTCCGTAGCTGAAGTCATAGACATGTAGTTCTGCATGATAAGCACTTCCCCAAGTTAGTAAGAACTTTTCACATCCAAAAAGAGTTAATGCCTGAATAATATCCACTCTATAAATATACCATGCATTTACTCAATGATTTATTGAATTTACTGTTGAATATTTAGGTAGCCTCCAATTTTTAAAAAATCTGTTTCTGTTGATTTTCGAGAGAAAGGAAGGGAGAGGGAGATAGAAACATCAATGAGAGAGCGACATTGATCAGCTGCCTCCTGCATACACCCCCACTGTAGATCACCCCTACACACACACACACACACACACACACACACACACACACACTGGGGATTGAGCCTGCAACCTGGGCATGTGCCCCTTCTGAAAAGCAAACCGGGGACCTCTTGGTTCATAGGTTGACACCCAACCTCGGAGCCCACCAGCGGAGCTAGTCTCCAATTTTTTATGATTTAAATAACACAGCGCTAGATTTTTTTCTATTTAAATCTTTATCTACATGCAAGATGATTTCCTTGGACTATAGTCCTAGACATGGAATTATTGGGCTAACGAAGCAATTTTCAACATTTTTCATTTCATGGCACACATAAACTAATTACCAAAATTCTGCTACACATTGAAAAAAATATCTTTTGCCCGTCTGACAAAAAAATAGGTATATTTTTATTTGTTCACATGGGACAGCTATTGTTGGGTTGGCACTTGTCATTCTCTTATTTGGCAGTCTAAGGAAAAAGAGGTCAACACCCCTGACTAAATAGTCAGGTGCTGCATGTTTTAGAATCCCCTGTAGCACACCGCTTGAAAATCGCTGGGCTAAAGAGTATAGGCATGTGAAATCTGCTGGCATACCGGTACACTGTGTTCCAGAAAAGGTTATATTGTTGCTAGTGGGATGTGAAAAGCTAATCGTGCCACACTCCCCACCAGGGACACCAGGGACACACACCCAGTGAGAGGGAAGAGGAGGGAGGCTGAGACAAACCATCTTCTACCTGAATCTAAAGGAGGAGTGTGAGGTGTGCCGGCCATCGCCGCGGGAAGTTTCCTAATGACCAGTAGGTGCTGACTTTGTTCTCTGGGAGGATCTCCCACATTCGTTATTTCCTGTGGCTCCTAACTCTGAGTTCTCACAGGTGCGCCCGTTACCTTCCGCGGCCACCTCGGAAGTGGGTGTAGGAGGGCACTCCCTCCTTGAAGGCTGTGCAACTTTGGCAGCTGCTTTCTTCTGGTGCAAGTTCAGGGACTTGAGAGCCATTCTGAGGCCGAACAGTCAAGTCTCTCCTGAGCTCCTCTCTTTCTTGTAACACATGGTCAAGAGCAGAGAGTAAAACCCAGAACATGACCACTTTGACTCCTTCCAATTGTGTTCCCTGGGGCAACAGGCTAAGGAGACCTGTGGTCTCCCAAGTTATCCCAGGGGACCATGGAACCAAAGGGTTTGCCCCTGTGCATGATGGGTGTCTGTATTTCCAGGCTCCATGATCAGTTTCCTGGCTGCATGCCCTCTGCCCGCCAAGGCAAAGTCACATACGTTAGGCTTTTGCAATAGCAGCATCCCACATCTGGTGCCAAATTCTGTTAGATAAGGTAATAATGCTAGCTGCTGGAGCATGTAACCCTTCCAAACCTTAATGGATTCAAGGTACTAGTTTTTTTAAATATAATATACTTGAGGCCTGGTGCACAAAAATTTGTCCACTCCTGAGGGTCCTTCAGCACGGCCTGTGCCCTCTTGCAGTCTGGGACTCCCCGGGTGGATCGAGCCTAAGCTGGCAGTCAGACATCCTCTGGCAGCCCAGGAGCCCTCGGGGGATGTCCACTTGCCAGCAGGAAGTAGGCCTAAGCTGCAATTGGACATCCTTAGTGCTGCTGAGGAGGCAGGAGAGGTTCCCGCCACCACCACTGTGCTGGCAGCCATCTGCCTGGCTTGTGGCTGAGCAGAGCTCCCCTTGTGGGAGTGCACTGACCACCAGGGGGCAGCTCCTGCATTGAGCGTCTACCCCCTGGTGGTCAGTGTGTGTCATAGTGACCAGTCATTCCCAGTGGTTCTGCTGTTAGGGTCAATTTGCATATTACCCTTTAATTATATAGGATAGGATAGAGGCCTGGTACATGGGTGGGGGCCAGCTGGTTTGCCCTGAAGGGTGTCCTAAATCAGGGTGGGGTTCCCACTGCGGTGCCTGTCCAGCCTGGGTGAGGGGCTGAGGGCCATTTGCAGGCTGGCAACAGCCCCTTGAAGGGGGGGGGGGAGGGTCCTGCTGGTGTGCCTGGCCAACCTGGATGAGTGGCTGAGGGCTGTTTTCAGGCTGGCCACATCCCCTTCAGGGTGGGGGTCCCCACTGGGGTGCCTGGCCAGCCTGGGTGAGGGGCTGATGGCTATTTGCAGGCTGGTCAAGCCCCTCAGTGGGGACCTTCATCCCATGGGAGTGTGGTCAGCCTGGGTGAGGAATTGAGGGCTATTTTCAGGCTGCCCACATCTCCTTCAGAGTGGGGTCCATACTGGGGTGCCTGGCCAGCCTGGGTGAGCGGCTGATGGCCATTTTCAGGCTGGCCACACCCCCTGGCGACCCAAGCTCCCAGCTTCTCCTTTTTTCTTTTTCTTTTTTTCCAGCAGGTATCTGGTATTTATTTATCTTCTATAATTGAAACTTTGTAGCCTTCAGCAGAGCCCAGTGCTAGCCAGAGCAGCTGGGAAGCTTGGCTTCCTCCATCGCCGGGGCAACGCAAGCCTCCTGCTCACTCCAGCTCTGTGGTCACCACCATCTTTGTGACAGAGTGACAGAGTGATGGTTAATTTGCATATTGTTCTTTTATTAGATAGGATTATATGCATAGTATAAGGTGTGTTTTTTATTCCCTTCAAGTCCAACAAGGGGTCTTGATCTTCCCAGTGGCTGCCGTCCTCCATAGTGACCCCACTTCCCAGGCTCTTTTTATCCAGTGGCTCTGTCAGTTTTAATCCTTGGCTTCTGAGGTCACCCTGCTCACTGTATCGAGCTCGGAGAGGGAACGAGCATAGAGAACTGCATGTTGGAATTTTTCATGGCCGGGTCTGGAATGGCTCACATCAATTCCACTGACATTTCATTGGCCAGAACTCAGTCACGTGGCCACACTTACCTGCGAGGAGAATGAGACTGCAGTCATCTATAAGGGGGAGGACAGATGGCCTTTGGCGGGCTCCTAACAATGTCTTCCTCCCTTTCAAGGTCCAGCCTTGGACTTACACAGTCTGGGTCACTCACCTCATCCTAAGCCTATCAGAAGGACCTGTCTTTCACTGAAATGCTGACATTGCTGTTAATTACAGATTTTTCTCATTAATTTTGACTTTTACAAAGAACACTGTATTAAATTACTATTTACCTTGAAGATGAGTATTTTGTCATCCCCCTAAATCATGCAATGAGGTGAGTGTCCATTCATCTCTCCCAAGTCCTAGCCCTTCTCATGCTGCAGAATCAAGGACAGAAACCCCATTTGAGACTAATTTTTCCCCAATTTGAGGGAATCATTTCTCACTTTCTTCTTTTTGGAAGAACATCTCACTCATGAGGCTCCTCCATCATGTTAGTGTAGAAATAGAACTCGACATGTTGACAAATGCCAGCTCAACCGCTGACAAGCTGGCTGTGTGACGTGGCACAAGTTGCTTGACCTCTCTGTGTCTGCTTGCTTATCTGCAACATAGGAATTGCAGGCCCTGAGTCACGGGTTCCTGTGCTAAATGAGGGAGCACATGAGAAATACCTCAGGCCCAGGCTCATGATGGCATGTAACAAATATCATTGACAGAATCTGGGTGCAAAGCGTTTACTGAAAAGGCCAGCTCGGGCTAGGTTGTGTATGAAATACAAAAACAAATTTCTGTCCTCACGGATGTTTCCCCTTAGTCAGGAGTCAGATGAAATAACGTGTGCAAAGAGCCTTGCAAAAGAGTCAAACCCTCTGCTCCTCTACAACCAGAGAGAGGCCTGCTATGACCTCCGTGTCCTCCATGTTTGCGCTTTTAAATTGGCTGCTTGTGGAGCAGGGGAAGGGAAGGGGGAGCAGGCAGCCTGGGGTGGGGTGAGGTGGGGTGGGGTGGTGGCACGTACAGTGACTTCTCCCAGCAACACCCAGCAACCTAAAACTCCACCGTGCCTCGTACAAAACACCTGCCAGGAGCCCTTCTTCCAGAAGGGCCCCCACTCCTTGCCACATGGATGTTTAGCACATTTAAGCCAGAATTGTGAGCACTGATTTAAAGTGGTCATATGACATCATACATGGAATATATAGAAAACGTCCATGAGCAGAATATTTGATTTAGCCTCGTTGCCAACGGCAAATCTGCTGGAGCAGCTGCGGAGCCAGGCACTATGTGGGCACCATGGGCAGAAGCAGAGTGAAGGGCACGGTCTCTGCCCCTGGGAGGCTCACAGTCGAGGTGGGAAGGCAGGGTGGCCCACGTGGCACCAAAGCACACTTCCACTGCTCAGAGCTCTTTGCACTGTGAGTGACAGATCCCTACTCACACCAGCTTCAGTGAGGAGAGAGCTGGTTATGAGGAGGTTGGCGTGCCTCGCAGAACCTACGGAATAACCAGAACCAGAGCTTGAAAGCTGCCAGCTCCTCTCTCCCTCTCTTCTGTGACAGCCCCTGGAGGCCAGACTTTCTCCTTCCATGCAGGGCTGCACATGACAGAGCTGCCAATAGTTTCAGCGCTTGAGATGTGATGGCCTTGGCTGCCCCCAGAGAGATAAACCTGACATCCCTTGTTCTGGGTCCAAAATTCCTAGGGACGTCTAAGGCTCATTTCAGAACCCTGGGACAACCAATGGGGTCCAGGGGATAGAATTACAGTCCACCAACATAGCTCCCATGATGATCACAAGAGTGAGAGGAGCAATTCCTGGAAAGGCGGGGGGGCTGGAGAGATTCCCTGCAAACCATACAAGGCCCTGTACACTCAGAACCAAGAGAGGTTCACTAACAGGAGGTCAGAGAAAGGAGCAAAAGACCTCACCCCTGGCACTGGGGCAGTCATGGAGGACTGCCTGGAGGGGTCAGGCCTTGATGAAGCAGTATTAAAGAGTAGTGCATCACAGAACCCTACATGAACAAGAACCAAATGCACTAGAGTTCCTCCCTTCTGCAGAGGGCAAGAATGAAGGACAAAGGGGATAAAACCCTCAGCAACTATGCCACATACTGTGGTAAGACCTCTCATGCATTAGCTCAAGGAATTCCCACCAATAGGGAAAGAAATGAGTATCCCATTCTACAGATGAGGAAACTGTAGATTAATTAACTTGCCCAGATCCCACAGCCATACGTGGAAGAGCCAAGCTTTGAACTAGGTGTGTGTGATGCCAGGCCACAGGGCCTGGCTTTTGGTACCTCTCTCCTCCTGCACCCACCCTGACAGCACCCGGTGGTTTCTGCAGAGAAAGATGCCTCAGCAGAGACACGTTTTCCATGGTCAAGAGGATTGCACCCGAGAGAAAGCGGGGCCGCAGAACACCCACAAGAGAAAGGGAAGAAGTCCATTGCAAACACCTGCTCAGTTCAGGAACAGCAGCAATCTCCATGCACCAGTCCAAAGAGAACTTTCTGGATCCCCTTACCTCCTCCTCCTCCTCTCTGCATTCCATCCAAGGAGAGGTCCCAAGGCTGGGGGGACAGCTCTAGCTGCTCTCTGCTGAGGCCCGAGGGTGAGGTGGCTCACCTGGAGAGGGTCTCTCACTGGCTCCTTCCCTCTCCCACGTTCTCAGAGAACACTCCTTATCCCAGCCGATGGGAGTGCAGGGCCTCCGAATGCAGCAGCTTCTACCAGGCTGCCCAGCTGCCTCAGTCATTCTCTAGCCCTTTAGGCGTCTTGGTGTAAACCAAACACGAGAGAACTGTGTCCCTCAAACTAGAGGGCATGTGTACTAAGCCCTCAAGCGACCCAGCAAAGACCTTTCTCAAGACATGAGGCCAGAAGCCCGTATCCCAGAGCCTTCCCCTTGGGGCTCACAGCACAACACCATCCCTTTCCACAGCTCCTCGCCCGAAACGCTCCTCTCCTTGTGGCCCCCTCATCGGGTTTAGAAACGAAAGGCAGCAGCTGTCACGCTCCTGGGGACAGAGTGGAACTCACAGCACAGCTTTCTCGGAAGAAATTCTCCCCCAGATCTTCTCTGAATCTTTAATTCCTCCTTTGTGTACCTTCAGAGTGGGTGAGAGGTTCAAAAGCTGTCCACCGTCACCTTTGGAAAGGTCTCACGTGACCAGGCTCTGCGCTCTCCAACACAGCCGCCTCCAGCCACACGTGGCTACTGAGCACGTGAGACGCGGATCATCAGAAGTGAGCTGGTTTGCGAGTGTGAAATGCACGATTGATTTGGAAGAGTAAGTACAACAAAAGAATGAAAAATACCTCCTTAACTTTTAGAACAATTACATGTATAGTGTTTTGGAAGTATTAGGGTTCAATAAAATACATTATTAGAATTCATTTCTTGCCGTTTGCTTTTACTTTTTTTAATTGGACATCAGAAAAAATAAAATAAAATACATACAGCTGTTAGAAATGACACCAAAAACACAACCCATAAAAAGAAGTTCATACACTGGACTTCATGAAAATTAAAAATGTTGTTCTGCCAAAGATACTAACGAGAGACTTAAGAGGCAAGCTACAGACTGAGAAGAAATATTTTCAAACCACCTATCTACATAGGGTTGGTAGCCAGAATATAAAGAATTATCAAATGCATTAATAAGAAACAGCCAAAGGACTAGAGCAGACACTTCACCCAAGAGGGTATAAGGAGGTGAAATAAGCACATGAAAAGATGTGCCGCATCACTGGTCATTAGGGAAATGCAAATTGAAACCGCAGTAGATAACACTTCACACCTGTTAGAATGGCCACAATAAAAAATATTGACAATGCCAAGAGCTGGCGAGACAGGGCGCAACCGGAACTCTCACACATTGCTGTTGGAAATGCAGAATGGTACAGCCACTCTGGGAAAAGGGTGGGCAGTTTCTGATGAAGTTAAACAGACTCTCACCATATAAGCCCAGCAACCCTGTGCCCTGGGTGTTTACCCTAGAAAAGTGAAAATGTATGTTTACACAAAAGCCTGTGTACACATGTTCACAGCAGCTGTTATAAACTGAATGTCTGTGCCCTCCCAAAGTTCCTGTGTTGACATCTAATCCTCAATGTGATGGATTTGGAGGTGGGGTCTTGTGGGGGTAATTAGGTCATAAGAATGGAGCCCTCATAACTGGGATTAGTGCCCTTATAAAAAGGACCCCACAAGGGTGGAAGGTCAAGGGAGAAAAATGGGGACTTATTTAACACTCTTTGTAATACTTTAAGCAATAAAACAAAATTAAAAGAAAAGAAAGGACCCCATGAGCTCTCTCGCCTTCCTCTGCCATGTGAGGATTGAGAGAAAGGTCAGCAGTCTGCAACTCAGAGAGAAGGGCTCTCAGCAGAGCCCAACCATCCTGGCACCCTGACCTCAGACTTCTAGCCCTCAGAACTGTGAGGAATACATTTCTGTTGTTGTTTAGCCGCCCAGTCTATGGTGTTTGTCAGAGCAGCCCAAACTGACCAAGGCAGCAGCTCTACCTACAATAGCCAGAAGCTGGAAACAATGCTAACGTCCTTCAGAGGGTGAACAGACAAACGGTGGTCAGTCCACACCGTGGAAAACTGCTCACAGTAAAAAAAAAGAAAGAACTCTTAATAAATCCAGCAGTTTGGATGAATCTTAAAGACATTAAGCTGAGTGAACGAAGACGATCACGAAAGGTTACAAACTATATGATTCTATATATTTGATTTACTTGACATTCGTAAAAAGACCAAACTACGGAGAATAGATAAGTAGCTGCCACAACCAATAGGTGTGTGTGTGGTGGGGGGCCAAGGAGAGGGGGTGACAACCAAGGGAGAGCCCAGGGGAGCTTTGGGAGGTTCTGTAGCCTGCGGGGGTAGGTACATGAATCTAATCCATGTGTTAAAATTCTCGGAACTGAGCACCACAAGAAGAAAAGAGAAGCCATTCTGTATAACTTTAAAAATAAAATTACATTCGTGGCCTACGTTCTATGCCTTTGAGACCGTGCTGGTCTAGCCTCTCCGTGAGAATGTTGTGTCTGTTTATCTTGACCTGAGCCCAGGGACAATGTGAGGTACAGTTGTTCGTCTCCACCCCTGGACCCTGAGCGCTCTGTGGGCAGGAGCGTGATCTGTGTGCCCAGCGCCTGGAACGGAGTAGATGCTCAAACGTCTTTGTTGAGTGAAGGAGTGAACTAATCAACAGAATACACACTTGAGCTTTGGAGATAAAATACTAAATGTTTTATGAACTCCTCCCATTCTCCGACTGCCACAGGGTCCCTGGGCTCGGCTCAGCTTGTGAAGAGCTGAGACTGTGGCTGGGAGGAGGCCTGGCCAGCCTGCAGCCATGGGGCACACAGGAAAGAGGACTCGATGCCCAAGGCGTAGGCAAGGAGCAGGCAGGGGAGTCACAATGGGACCTAGAGCCTGGGTGAGCCACAGAGAGGAAGCAAGACAGTCCTGCAGGTCTGGAAAGCAAGGCCTGAAAGCAAAGGGCCTTCAGGCAGGAAGGAGTCCTGACAGGCCCCTCATCAGCTCACAGTCCTAAGCCCGTGGCTTCTTATTTTTCGGAAGGCTGATATTCCAGCATAAGTGGGGGAGATGTGATGCACGCTGTCATAGATACAAAGTGGCTATGTTTCCAGCCTGGTGCATTTTCCAAGGCAAATGAAAATTGTTATGAAAGCAATTTATACCCAGCAGACATGGATGATTGCCTGTGATGACCTTTTGCCAGAGAAAATGGTCCTGATAAAGAAAAAATGTGGGCTCATTAGGACAAATTAGAAAAAGCAAACGCTGGCTTTTAAATTATGGAAACTCCAAGACTGGTGAATCGCTCTGTCCTTCTAGGGCACAAAAACAATAAAACACCAAAAGAAATTGTTTATGCTGAGAAAAGCGTTGCAATTTCTGTGAGCAGATGTAGTTTCGCTTCTCGGGCAGTTTTAGAAGGGAGGTTTTTCCTAAGCTCAATGAAATTTAATTGACTTATTAACTCTGCTATGAATGCTCCCTCCAAAAATCTACCAGCAACTGAAAGGACAGGGGGGAAAAATCAGCACTGAGAGTAAGCAAAATTAACCTCAACTTTCCATAAATACTATCAAAAAACTATTTCCAGCAATGCAACATGATACGGTTGGGGCTCCCATTAAAAGAATGTGAACACCCAGAAATGCAGGGGAAAGGTGAGAGAACAGGGCAGGGCAGACATGGTTGGGGAAAGTTTTAACATCCTTCTACTCCCCTGATCCCACAGGCATCATGAGCTTTACAATTTATAAAGTGCCTTTTTACACGTTATCTTAAATGCTCACGACGATCCTTCATTCACACCCATTTCACAAGTGAGGAAACTGAGATTAGACAAGATTAAGTGATTTATCAGCTAGTGAAAGTCACAGGCAGGATGAGAATCTAAGCCTCTCCAGGCTCTCCTTCGAGCAACCCCTTGCCCTCACTCTAGTTAGGTGCCCTTGTACATCACAGCCAGAAGTTGTGGGGCCCATATATCTCTCTGTAGGAAAAAGCAGAGGGAGGCCAGGGGAAGAGCAGGGGAGGGGAGAAGAAGGCCTTTCCATACAAATCTAAGCAGGGCTCCTGAGACAGTCCTCAGAGAAGAAACAGGTATCCGAAATGATAACCTAATTTCTACATCAGAACCCCCACACCGCACTGCTTAAACACAAGAGAGCTTTATTTCCTAGTTGTCATAGTTCAATGCAGGTCAGTGGATGGGTCTCCACTCCACGCAATCATGCAGGGGTCCTCAAACTTTTTAAACGGGGCCAGTTTGCTGTCCTTCAGACCATTGGAGGGCCGGACTATAGTTAAAAAAAAAAAAACTATGAACAAATTCCTATGCACACTGCACATATCTTATTTTACGCAGGACAGGCAGCGGAGGCAAAAACACCCGGCGGGCCAGATCAATGCCCTTGGCGGGCCGCATGTGGCCCGCGGGCCGTAGTTTGAGGATGCCTGATTCAGGGGCTCAAACTCCCCATAGCTCCCTTGCCTTTCAGGGACTCAGAGCCCTCCACTTGATCACCACAAAACCAGAAAAAGGAAAGAGAATGCAGAGGGTCTCCTGGGAGGGGCAGGATCACTCTGCCCGTGTTCCATTGGCCAAAACGAGTCACAGGCTCCACCTCCACGCCAGGGAAACAGTGTACCGTGGAAGGAGGGAAAACACATGTGGAGGGCACACTGGCCATCTCCGCCACCATTTTTTAAGAGTTCCTTTGAGTGTGACATTTTTTCTACGGTGCCCATGGAAGACCCTTTTCATGAGCCCCTAGCCAGGCTCACATCTCTGGTGCGTCCCCACGTGGGACCATCTAACCACACAGGGCCAGACACAGGACTTTGAATTTTTCTGCTTGGAGGAAGTGGACCTTTTAGGCTTGTATAGCAAAAATCTATATATTTTCTTGCAACGTAGCTGAGTGAAAGGGCAAACAGAAATTTGAAAGCGATGATTGCTTCCTTTGTGGGGGAGAAGGATACCCACCGAGTTTGGAACATATATGAATTCTGATTTGCAATCATTTCCACTATTTATGAGGTCACTGGACTTACTCCTGCTGAGTCCAATTTACAAAGAGCTTTGGTTGGATCAGGGGAAGGGATATTAGAATCCCATTGATTCGGTGATGGCCAGAGGACGGTGGGTACCAAATGCAAGGAATGCATCAATGAACTGCGGCGAGGTAGCAGACTTCCTCCACATCAGCTCCAACACGCGGCATCCCAAGGGGTGAGGAGATATACTCTCCAGGAAACCAGGGGTACTGGGTGCACCAACATTATGATTTGACTGTGCACCCCAAAAACAAACAGGGGAATTTGTCAAGTAAAAAAACTGCTAAGAAAAAATCCGGGATGTCTGAGTTAAGCAAAAGAGTTGTCCTTATTCCACCATCCCATCTCACAGCAGCTGTAGGATGCTGTCTGAGCATGGTCTCTCTGATTCTGGCCGCCCTCTGGCTTTCTAACACCAAATGTCCAGCATTCTTCTAAGTGTCCTACAGGCGCATCTATTTCAGCGTGTTGTAATCTGAACTCATCTCTGCATCCTGGCCCAGTCCCCATGCCTGCTCCACCTCCATCACGGTCTCCATACACAATGCCAACACCACAAGCCACTAACCTAAGAACAAAGGATGCCTTCTTCTCCCTCACCCACTGCTCTACTCCATCATCAAGTTCAGCCAAATGGCTCTCAAGTCTGTTTTCTCTCCTCCCTCCCCACTGCCATGTTCTCCTGAGTCAGAGCCACGGCCTCCAGCTGGATTTTCTGACAGTGACGATTGCCACTCCGCCTGTAAGAAATCTACCTGGCTGCAACACGCCCCTGCCTCAGCCCTTCCAGCCAGTTCCTTCACTTGTCAGTAAGGCTCCTTCTCAGTCTGCCCCCCGAAACCTCCAGAGTGTGATCTGATGGTCATTCTGCCCACATCCCACTCACCCCATATTCTTGCTACACCAGGCCCTCCTACAGTTCCCCTAACCTCCCTCCTGACTTGGATACTTGCTATCGTCTTGTGCTTCAAATGCTCCCCACCTCCCCACCTGTTCCCCAGGTAGCCAACACCCATCTGCTTCTCCGCATCACAGTTAACTCATTTGGAAGCCTTGTTGGGACCCCAGTCTGATGCACCTGCTGCTCCTCTGGGGTCCTGTCACCACTGTGCTGACCTCTACGCCCGTGACCTTCTTTCCCACCATCCTCTCCACACCCAACCCTGTGAGCTCCTCGAAGCAAGTTCCCTGTCATTTGCGCTCTCTGGCTGCCACACAATGACTAGGAAAGAACAGGCACTCAGCAAATGTTCATTGCTGGATGAGCATCTGAATTAGTAAATAAATTATGTACAAAGTGTAAAATCCCTGTTCAAATAGAGTCTCCAACAAGGGGATGCGAAGAGCCAGCAAGAAGCTAAGCTTGGGACACGGGCTGCTCAGATGAATTAAGCAATCCGGACAGTTCAGTCGCCCTGTGCCCAAGAGATGTGTGTTATCAGAGAAAGAGAACATATTCACTCAGCCCCAAAATCAAATAGTCAGTCACGCTTCAGGTACACGCTTTGAAAAGGAATCTATAAAGCTACAAAGCAGATGTTGTCACTGGTACCACCATCAAGCGAGATAAACCCAGAGGGGAAAACAAAATCCTTTGTGAAACTTCTATTCCAGTCACGGTTGCCTGGTGCCAAGGATCAGACATCACATGAACGGCGTGAAGAGAAAAGGGGGTTTGGGTGTGTTTATTAGTATTGTTTCTAACGATTCCAAGGTAACTGTGTGGAGATGAGCCGTAGGGCCCTGGGTGAAACCACATGGATCCGAGTCCAGTTCTGCCACCATCCTGCTGTCAGACCACGGCGGGCAGGTCACTCTCTGGGCTTCTGTCCTCAGTCTCACAGGGAGTGAGACTAGCATCTGTCACAGGATGGTTAGGGAGGTGACACGAGGCCATCTGTGGAAAGGCGGAGCACAGCCACAGCTTATTGGCAGTGACATGAGATCATGTATGAAAAGGTTTCTTTGCCAGCACACATAAATGCTGGCTGGCAGATAAATGTTATTGTTTTTATTCGGGAGAATGTTCCAGAACCCTCTCAGAGTGAGGACATCAGCAAGGCTGGTATCTCCACCTCACCTGCTCAGCTGTTTTGCCCCATTTTCCTCCCTCTTCAAACTACCTCCTTCCTCAGATGGTGTCAGTGCCCCTGTCCAAGACTCTGCCCTACCACACCTCGGACCTTGCCCTGTTTCCCACTTCAGGAGCTCCAGGCAGAGTCAATCTCTCTGAGCACCAATGTAGGTAAAGCACAGGAGGTTTATCTCGGAGCAGTGGCTGATGCAATGCTGTGAGCTCACTCCAGCAGTTCAGATCTTTCTGGCAAACCAGGAAGATGGCAACGCCCACCTGAGCCCCTCCCAGAGCCATGTACACAGTACCCCGACCTTTCATTGGCTCCCTAAGAAGATGTTCCATGATTGGCCACCTCTGCTATAAATACTGCTGTACTTCCTCAATAAAATTAGACCTGCGTCACAGAACCTGGTCTCCAGAGTCGTGCATGCAAGCATCCTAGCACTTAGGGGCTCCGTCGTCCTCACCCCTGGGAGACCCCCTGCTTCACACCAACACTTCACTCCAGGGAGAAAGAAAATGCTTGGAATAGGTAGAGATCAGGTGTACATACCCCAACCAACCAGCAGCAATGGGGGAGCAGAAAGAAGGAAAGGAGAAAGGACAGGCTCACCTCTCATCACCACGTTTTAGGAATCCCAGCTCCTTCACTGACTGTGTGTGTGCCAATCAGGAGAGAGAAAACACACAACAATTTGACCAGGGGGAGTTTAATATAAGAATTAGTGACTACGGTTAACACCCAAACAACACAGGGGCTAGGGGCATTGACCCCACACAATCAAAAACCCATGTATAACTTTTGGCAGGTTGGTCCTTCACATCTGCAGATTCAATCAACCACGGATCTAAGACAGATTTTCTCTTTCCCAATCACAGATTTTCAACTGCAGATATAAAGTACTGTTTTCAATCCGTGGTTGAGGGAGTCCATCAATGTGAAACCTGTGGATACAAAGGGTCGACTTTATTTATTTTAAAAAATCCACCTATAAGTGAACCAATCATTCAAACCCATGTTGCTCAAGGGTCTACTGTATATCAGAAGTAAAAGCATAAGTAAAGAGAACTCTAAAGCATAAAAGAATAACAGATGTAAGGAGCAGCCACTGCTACCCCCAAGGGCTGAGACATAGCCTGAAGGAAGAGTCCTAGCCTCTCACTCCTATACTAAGATGCAGAACTTGTTGGGAAGAATCTGGGTGAGCTCTATGAGGAGGCAGAAGGAGTAGCCCTTTTTCCAATTCTGTACCATGTTTTGGACCTAAAGGCAAAAAACCTATAGTAAGAATTTTCTTAAAATTCTGCTCATGGTTATTTTACCTTGAGACATAAAAAGAGGAAAGCAAATGCTGAGCAAGAGCTGTGATAAGAAAGCAAAAGCATCTTTACGTCCACTAGCAAATGTTGATGCAAAAATATGTTCATTTCTGCCTTTATTACATTTTGATGTACTAAGAAAGATGAAGCAGCTGGACCAATGAGGAGTAAGCCCTCGCTTCTGCTATGACAATGTTGGGTGTATGTGAGCCAAGAGGAAGTAAGTATTCCCTTTTATGAAGCCACCTTGGGGAGATGGACCAATAAGGAGCCAGTGCCCAGTGTGACATCAGAGCAGGAGAATACTGGAAACAGAATGAGATCTAGACAGCCCAGGGCTGCTGCGTGAGTGTCTTGCTGGGTTAGGTGACATTTTGAGACCCCCGTCAGTTTGCCAGCATTGATGGGCAATGTCCTTTCTGCCTCACCTTTCCAACTGGGCTCCATTAAGGTGGCTACATCTAGCAACACTCTACCTCCTCTGCATATCCCTTCACCCAGATTCTGCTCAACAAGTTCTGCATCTTAGTACAGGAGTGAGGGGCTGGGACTCTTCCTTGGGGCTATGTTTCAGCCCTTGGGGGTAACAGTGGCTGCTCCTTACATCTGTTATCCCTGTATGCTTTAGAATTCTCCTTACTTATCCTTTTACTCCTGATATTCACTAATCTGATTGGTCAGGCCTAGACAGTCACTGGACCACATTTTATTAGTGATCAGTTTTATTAGTGGTCTATAGCAAGAAGTAGGACATCCGCTTCCTTTTGCACATGGGCTTTTTTCCACTTCCTGGGCAGGACTAGCTCTCTCTATTCTACCCATGAGTGAGGGGATAAAGGAGAGCTCCCATCCTCCCATCAGTTACAGAATTGGAGGGGGTCCTGCTTTATGCTCCACCACCTGGTTCCATTTGTTCTTTGAGCCCAACTTCATTGCTCTCTCTGGGTTTCATGGAACAGTCCAACATCCTTATAATAAGCCCCATTTTTTTCTAGCTCCGAGTTTATGACACTTGCAAGCATTGGTTCTAATTCATACAGAGAACACTGGAAATGAGCAGTTTCTCTGTATGAAGCTTGGGAGAGACAGGCCGATGGTAGGCAGACTGCTTCTGATAAAAGTGAAAGTGGGAAAGGACAACGACAGAGTCACAGTCACAGCCCCAGACAGCTGGAACGCACATCTTACTTGCCTGGTTAACACTGAGATCTGGCTGAATTTCTTAGGTTTCTGCATTAACAAGCTCCTAAAGTCAAATGCCAAGAACTAATTTAGCCGTGGTCCAAAAGCAGCCACCTCCGTCTCAGGGGAAGGAAGCCAGATGCTGAAAGTAGCTCCCCTGGGCTCAGAGAGGGAAACTGGAAGAGCAGGATCCCAGTCCTGTCTTCCCATTGCCTCCCAAACAAAGGGCCTCTGCCCGGGACCACGCATGTTCCTTTGCTATATCCTGTCAGTCCATTTGGGTGGGTTGGGCGAGGATGTGTCTCCAGCTACCCTTCCTCCTCTTGCTAACTCCGGGGCTTTCTGCAAACATGAAGTCTCCCGAGAAAACAGTGCTGTCATCATCCCTCTTTAACCCCTCTTGTCCTAGAGCCTCATCCCCTCCTCCTGCAGTGCCCTGGTCTCCCTCTGCTCTACACACACCTTCCTCAGGGTAAAAACGAGATCTCCAGGCTAGTTAATGCCCACTCAACCTCCACCTCCAATGTCACCTCCCAGTGAAACTCTCCCTGATTTTCCCAACCTAGATCAGGTGCTCTGACATGTGTTTTCCCAGCTCCCCATACCTCTCCTCTACAGCCTTACTGCCACTTGCAATTTCATATTTGATGAATGACTGGTGCCTGCCTTCCCTGCCACCTGGTTAGCTCCATAAAGGTAGAGGTGTGTCTGTTTTGCTCACTACTTATTTTATGTATCTAAATATCATAGGCGTGTAATAAATAGTGGGATGTATGCAGGACAGTCAAGGCTCTAAAGTCAGACCTGCTGGGTTTGAAATCAGATCCAGGAAGACAATGTAGAGTAATCACAGTATCCTTAAGGGCTAAATAAAAGCACTTACAACAATAGTGCCTAACACACAGTAGCTTAAGTAGGTGTTAATATTAGTATTGTCGCCACTGGTCTGACCTGTGCTGATGGGACACGTGGAGGAGGTGACCTCTGGGTTGCAGTAATCTGGGAAACACTCTGGAATACTCTGGATCATTTTGGTGATGACCAGATTCTGAAATCCATGATCAAGGGCATTCTATCATTTGGCTAATAAGGGTATCAGCTGGGGTCATTGGTGCATGTGTGTACTGGAGTGTTATGGGACTGAGTGCTGCCCTCCACGAGTGCCACTCAGACAGAAGGCACAGAAAGATACGTGTTTCTGGGAGGGGGCATCTTACCAGCACTGCAGCCAGCCTGAGCATGCTCCCTCCAGAGCTGGCTGGCTTTGGAATTGCCGCTTCCTGGCATTTCATGGCCAATTAAATAGCTAAGGATGAGCCGGCATCATGAGAACTGTGTCATCAAATTGTCACCTTAAGGTAATCCATGTTGTAAACGATGTGGGGAGAAAGCCTAGATGGATGGGTCTGTGGTACCCATAACCACAGGGCAAAGTGAGATATTGATGCTTGTCAGTGAGGGTCACAGCAGTTTCCAAGGTTTTTGCAGTAACAGAGGCCTTTTACCAAGAGAGCGTCTTGCAAAGGATCTAATTCATAAAACCAAAAGGAGCGAAATAGCCTTAGTGGTGTTGTTTAAGGCCAAGTTTGTGGTAATCAATTGCAGCAGCAAAAAAAAAAAAAATATATATATATATACACCATCTTTATAGCGACATTTTGATTCACCTTTCTCCACCCAACTCTGTGAGGGTCTCAGTTCTTAAAAAACAAGGCCTCTTGCTTCTTCTGCCCACTCCCCCCCCACCCCCACACACGCTAATCCTGTGCTTTGTACTGGGTAGGCAAGAGCAAATATTTGCTCAATCAATGAACACCCTTATTAACCAAGATTTTAGAATGCCCTTGATGGTGGATTTTAGAATGTAGTTATCACCAAAATGATCCAGAGTATCCCAGGGTGTTTCTCTGATGACGCAGGAGATCCTTCATATTACTGCAACCCAGCGGTCATAATAATAGGAACCAGTGTGTAAACCTACAAAGGCACTGTTACTACCACGTGTCTCCGTGATTCTGAGTGCTCTCAGCTATCTGAGAACAGCAGGACAATGTTGCCAACACTGGACCACAGGAGGCAACATCCCAGTGAGCCTAAGAGTTGAGCTCTGTAGTCCTAGCCCCACCATGTCCTGGCTGTGCCTTGGTAAGGTTCTAGCCCTGTCTAGGCCTCAGAGTTCTCCGAGACAAAATGAGGGGCTTGGACAATGTCAACCCTGAAGTCCTTTCTGATGGATATCAGTGATTTTGGGTAACTCCTTTCTAGCATTTGCCAGATATTTCTGGCATCTATAAATGCTCAAGAAATTAGACTGCAAACTGACCCTTCTGCTGATGACTGACAGCTGGTATTTGTATTTCAATGTTGTCTTCTAATGACGAAGTGAAGGAAAATACAAAGTCCTAATTGGAAATATGGCCTCATAATTTAACTTCTGTTCCATGGTGGAGATCTACATTTTAAGAAGGAGCTGCAAGGCCTGGAGAGTCAGGAGCACACAGCTACAATGGAGAGAAAGAGCCACAGTCAAGAGAAGGCTGAGGGCTCTAGCTGGTTTGACTCAGTGGATAGAGTGCCGGCCTGCAGACCAGGTTCAATTCCAGTCAAGGACACATGCCTAGGTTGCAGGCTCAGTCCCCAGAAGGAGACGTGCAGGAGGCAGCCTATCAATGATTCTCTCTCATCATTGATGTTTCTATCTCTCTCTTCCTCTCCCTTTCTCTCTGAAATCAATAAAAATCTATTTTGGGGGGGAAAAATAGAGAGAGAAAGCAATTTCTAAATGCTTCAGAAAAGGACTCCCAGGAAAGGATGGTGGTTTACATCCCAACTCTGCTTCTTATTCTGAACAAGTTGCTTCCACCTCAGAGCTTGTTTCTTTTTGTTCTTTTATTATAAAATATATCATAAAAAGGTTTAAAACACATCTATACTGTTTGAAGAATAATAATGAAAAGAAAATCTATGTACTCACAACCCGAATTAAGAAATAGACTATTGCTAGTATTAGACCCTATATACTCCTCCAGTCTTATCTCCTATCCCCCCTCTTCCTATCACCATCTATACTCACCTTACCCTGTAACCACTACCCTCAGTTTTGTTTTAATCACTCCTTAGTTTTTCTCTGTAGTCTTACCATCCATGTATGAATCCCTAAACAAAACATTATTTTACATATCTGTTAATGAATTGTCTATGCTAGTAAATGGAATTGTACTACGGGATTTTAGCTATGTATTTCTTTCTTTCACTTATTATTGATTTGTAAGTTCATCCTGCTTAATGAATATAGTAGTAATATACTCATTTTTATTTCAGAATAGCATTCCATTGCATAAGTCTAACACTGTTTATTTATTATGCTGTAGCTAGGCGTTTTTATAAAAGCCCATTATCTTTGCTAGTATAGAAATGAGGCTATGCAAGAAACCAGAAACACCAATCAGAAAGGACATATGCATCCCTATGTTCATAGCAGCACAATTTACCATAGCTAAAATTTGGAAATAGCCTAAGTGCCCATCAGCAGATGAATGGATTAAAAAACTGTGGTACATCTACACAATGAAATACTATGCTGCTGTAAAAAGGAAGGAGTTCTTAGCATTTGCAGGAGTATGGATGGAACTGGAGAACTGCTAAGTGAAATAAGCCAGTCAATGAAAGAAAAATACCACATGTCCTCACTCATCTATGGATAATAAAAACCATTATAAACTGGTGAACAAAAACAGATACAGAGGCAGAACAGCATCAAACAGACTGTCAAATTACAGCAACAAGGACAGGGACATGGGGGGGGGGGGTAACAGATCAGACATGGGACTTTTGTGCATGCATTTAAGCATAACCAATGGACACAAAACATGGCGGGGGGGGAGTAGGGGAGGCTGAGGGAAGGGCAGGGAAAAAAGAGATATATGTACTAATCTTTGTAAAACTTTATGTAATAAAAAAATGATAAAAAAGAAAAAAAAAGAAATGAGGCTATGAACATCTCTGTACACATCTTCTGGTACACATATACAAATTTCTTTAGGATATACTCTGGGAATGAATTTGATGGGTCATAGCATATGTGTGTGTGTTCAACTTTGCTAGATAATTTCACAGTTTTCCAAAGTGGTTACACAACTTTATACTCCCAGCAGAAGTAAGTGAGAGTTTCGATTAACTCCACAATCCCTACCAACACTTGGTACTGCCAGTGTTTTTAATTTGGGGCAGTCTAATTGATATATAAGGGTATCTCACTGTGGTTTTAATTTGCAATTCCCTAATTATCAATAACATTGAGCATCTTTTCATATTTATTGCCCATTCATGTTTCCTCTTGTGGAAAATAACTGCTTATGTTTTTTACCCACTAGTTTATTACAAATTTATTGGTCTTACACATAAGCAATCATTCTTTATATATTCTGAATATTAATCCTTTGCTGCTTATGTGTGTCACAAAAAACCTTCTTCCAAGGCATGGCTTGTCTTTTCACTCTATGGTGTCTCATGATAAATAAGTTCTTAGTTCTAATATAGTCAAATTTATTAATTTTTGTCTTTATAGATAAGTGTATGTTTTATGACCTCAGGTTATGAAGATGTTCTCCTATATTGTGTTCTCAACATTTTCTAGATACTTCCCTCATTTTTAATTACTTAATCCACTTGGAACTTATCTTTATATAGATTGTGAGGTGAGAGCCAAATTTCTTCCTTTTAGTAAGATAACCAGTTCTCCCGGCACCATGAATGGAGCATGTTCCATTCTTTCCCGCTGTTCTACAATGTGCACTCCATCAAGAATCAAGCTTCCGTGTGGGCATGCTGTGTTTCCGGCTCTTCTTTCATTCCCTTTTCCTACTTATCTATCTCTACCTTAATTACTAAAGTTCTATGATGAATCTTGCTGTTTGGCACAGCTCATTCTTATTCTTTAGACGGATCTTTGCCCTTCGTTATACTGAGTAAGTGTAAGAATTACCTTGTCGCCCTAACTGGTTTGGCTCAGTGGATAGAGCGTCGGCCTGTGGACTCAAGGGTCCCAGGTTCGATTCCAGTCAAGGGCATGTACCTTCGTTGCAGGCACATCCCCAGTAGGGAGTGTGCAGGAGGCAGCTAATCAATGTTTCTCTCTCATTGATGTTTCTAACTCTCTATCCCTCTCTCTTCTTCTCTGTAAAAAATCAACAACAACAACAACAAAATATATATATATATATATATATATATATATATATATATATATATATATATAAAAGAATTAGCTTGTCAAGCTCCCACCCATAGTAAATCTCACTGGAATTGCACTGAGTCAGCAGACTGTGTTGGGAAATTTATGTCTATAATATTGAGTATTTTGTCTAAGAACAAGTATTTATTTAGGTCTTAATTTAACAGATTTCAATATCATTTTATTATTTTCTTCAGGAAAACTTTCAAAGCTTGTGTTATATTTATTCATATGTACTTCTATATTTTTGTTGCTAATGTGAATGGTTTATTTTAAACTAAATTTTCTAACTGGTTGCTATTGGATTATAACAATTCAATTGACTTTCGTATATTGATTTTGTATCCAGCAACCCTGCCAACATCTCATTTTTATTCTAAAAATGTATCTATGGTTTCTGGAGGGGTTTTACATAGTAATCATAGATCTGCAAATAATCATTTTGTTTCTTCTCTCCTAATCCTTATGCTTTGTATTTTAAATTTTTTTACATATATTTCTTGGCATGAAGCTGGTGAATAGGGTATTAATAATTTTTTCCCATTTTCACAAATGAGGAAACCCAGAGAGGTTAACTAACTTGCCTAAAGTCTCACAGGTAGAGCTAAAGTCAGGACTCAAACCCCGGTGTAGCCATTCCAAAATCTATGTTTTTATCCCCTATGCTGTGAATGTCTCTTCCCTTTCCTATCACACAAATACATCTGAGGTTTGTAAAAGAAAATCCTAGTACATAAAAGTATTGAACTGCCATTGAAGGGGAGGATCTTCATTTGTTTCCTTTAAAAAAAAAATATATATATATATATAGATATAGATATAGATATATAGATATAGATATATATATAGATATATATAGATATAGATATATAGATAGATAGATTATTTTGAATTGTTCCATACATTTGCACCATAATGGAGCCACACACACACACACACACACACACACACACACACACGAGCTGAAGGGAGAAGGGACCTAATGTACTGTTTCTCATGTGTTCAATCATTCCATCCAAATAGCAACCAGCAGCTTGGGTGTTAGCGTCCCAGTTTGCAGCTGTGAAAACTGAGGCTCAGAGAGATGAACATAAAAAAAGCAACAACCAAAAGAGGAATTTTCAGTGGCAAGCAAGAATAGCAAATTCTGTGTGATGCATAAAAAAAAAATTGGAATAGCCTCAAAGTATAATTTTTTGCCATTTGGTTTTATAGCCCAGGGGAATACGAAAAGATAAGGCCTTGGAGAGGTTGGTCCCTTGGATTCATCATGGGAGCTGGGAAGGGAAAGAACTGGGAAGTTATTTGTCGTTTTGCATTTACTTATTCATTCATTCGTTCATTCATTCAACACATGCTTAAGGGCCACCCATCTGAGTCCTGGGGTCACTGGTGGGAATAGAGCTGGGAACAAGCCAGCACAGACCCTGTCCTCAGCAAACTTTCCATTCAGCAGGGCAGTCGTGCATTAAACCAGTCATCACCCGTCTGCACGCACAGCCCCCAACTCCAGGCCCCACCATCAGGCACACAGAACTCCCGTATGGAGCTCCAGCATCTCCAGGTCCCCTGCAGCAGGCTGGTGACACCCCCTCCCTCCCTGCCTTGATTTCCTGCAGCCACCACGTAGCTGGGAACCTGTCCATCAGAGTGCCAATCGCAGGGGAAATTGAATCCAGGGACTCTTTCTAGTCATGTTTGCTCACTTTTTTCTTAGCATGATCTTTGGTTTCATTATATTTAGGTATTTCTTTTATTTATCCATGCACCAGGAAAGAAAAAATAAAAAAAAAAAGGAAGGTGCCTCTTTAAACCAAGGATGAAATGTATTAGGAACCTAAAGTTGAGAATAATGGGCTTTTTATTTTTTTTTTCTTCCTTCTGGAAAGCTAGCCTACAGGAGGAAAAAAAAAATTCCATTCAAATAATTTCGTTTAGTCCTACGTATAAAATAACCGAAGTCAAGGTGTCTCTGCTGTTATTATTTTTCTGATGTTTTTGACACCCGCGCGTGGAGTTCTCCGGCGCTCACAGCTTCCAGAGCTGTGAGCTCCCACTCGGTAGATTCGTAATACTCCTTAATATTTTCATTTTGATGTAATTTGCGGCCCCAGCTTTTTAAATATCCGCTCTGTAATAATGTTTAATTTCAGGGGTCACTCCGCCAAGGAGTATATTAAAGCTTATAAAACTCATTTCCAAAGCTCAAATATCAAGCTGTGATCAGGTTAGGAGGGCAGCATCTGTGAATATTTCATCTTTTATCATGCTGATAATAAGGAGATGACAGAGGCACATTATTACAATGAGAGAATTGCTCATTTCGGGCCTGGTGCTGGAAGCTGGGGTCTGCAGTGTGTATTACTCAATAAGAGCAATTCTGATATGAAAAGCAAGTTTACTGAGGCACCACTGTGTCTTATTTGATTGGAATGAATAATATATGGAGCTGCCTTTCGGGTGGCTGCTGGCTGGGGGAGGGGAGGCCTGCCTGGAGAGGGGCACTTGGGGATAGACGGTGAAATAATTTATCAAAGGATGTGTTTTATGGCCTGAAAATAGTGTGAAGATAACCACTGTTTATTAGAATCATTATTTCGGAAATCTGTATTCTGGAAATCTTAAACATGTGCTGGCTTATGCACGAGAAGAATCTTGATCCGTTCGACTGGTGGCGATGTCTCGTCATTATCTATTTGAACATAGGCGCTGAGTGAATTTGACACCCGGGCTGATTCCTGCCACATTCTCCATTGGCAACGTTCATTATTGCTTTGCGTCAAGCCAACTTCATCAAGCGGGAACCTTAAAACGCTGATCGTTCTGGTAGTGAGATCATGACATGCCATCGAGAAGAAGTGCATTCTTACCTCCCAGAGAAAATCAAGCACAAACCACCTCTAATTATTGGCCCCCCCACACACACCTTATAGTCGCCACTGTACCCACACCCAGACTCCCCTCATCCATCATAGTGGAAGAGGGGTGCCACCTGATCTAAGACCAATCCTTCTCTTAGTGCCCTTCCCACCTGGTCTGACCCCAATGGTGCCATTCTCCCATCTCCATTATCTTTAACAGCACCCTTTCAGCTGGCTCCTTCCCTTCAGCTTATGAGCACAATCAAATCTCTCCCATCTTAGTAAACAAAACTCTTCCTTAATCTTCCATCCCCCTCCAGCTATGACCACAGGTTTTGTCTTCCTTTCTCATCCAAGTGTCTCAAGAATTGAACATACTACTGTCCCATCAACTCACATGGCATCACTCCCCAGCTCATTTCATTTTGACTGCTATACCCACCACTCCAACGAGACCACTCCCACCAAGGTCATGGATGCCCGGCTAACTACCAGATCCATTGGGCTCTTTTCATTCTGCATCTAGCTTAATCTCTCAGCTGCATTTGTCCCCATTATTTCAGCATAGCACTCTGCTGACTCACCTCTGTCCTAACTCCCTGTTCCTTCTCTGGTTCCTTTCCTGGAAACTCCCCACCTCCCTGCAGATGTCAGTGTTCTGCAGGGCTGCCCCTTGCCCTCTCCCAACTCTGCCCTCTACTGGGTGACAGCGTTCACATCTATGACTGTAATTACACATGCCAGCTGCTAACTCATGAGTTATTATCAATAGTAACTGATTTGTGATCCAGCCTCTTTCTCAGAGCTTCAAATTCCCATGTCCAACCAACTGCATGCCCCACTGGCACTCCAAACACAGGTGGAAAATTTAATGACTAACACAAAGATACATACACTGAAATCATCCTCCTTCCCCTCCTCTTGATATCCCTATCCCAAATGGAAACAGATTGCTAAAAGCAGTCACCCAAGCCGAAACATAAACCAGCATTCCTAACACCTCCACTTACAATCAGTCATCAAGTCCTATTGATTCTTTTCTTTTCTAGAAAATAAATAGATCTATTGTTATTTCAGACTGTAAAAGGAACACATATCAATAAAAATACTTTTTTAAAAAAAAATTGAGGATGGTATAAGGAGCCTCTAGTTCAAGGACAGCAATGTTTGCATCATGCGGGTACTAGGAGAAAAGAGAAAGATCAGTAATTGAAAACCTATGTGAAAAAAAATAATTACAGGAAATTTCCCTAGCTGGTGAAGGAAATAGACATACAAATCCAGGAAGCACAGAGAGTCTCAATAAGATGAATACAAAGAGGCCCACACCAAGACACATCATAATTAAAATGCCAAGGATTAAAGACAAAGAATCTTAAAAGCAGCAAGAGTAAAGCCATAAGTTACCTCAAGGGAGCTCCTATAAGACTGTCAGCTGATTTCTCAACAGAAACTTTGCAGGCCAGAAGGCCTGGCATGAAATATTTAGTGATGAAAAGTAAGGATGCACAACCAAGATTACTCTACCCAGCAAAGCTATCATTTAGAATTAAATGGCAGATAAAGAGTTTCCGAGACAAAAATAAAGCTAAAGGAGTTTATCACCTCCAAATCTATGTGAAAAAATATGACAGAAAATCTATGGGAAAAAATAATGACAGTATTATAAGAAATATTAAAGGGCCTTTTTTAAGATGGGAAGGGGGTTGGGAAGATGGGTTTAAAAAGTGAAGAGATTAAGAAGTACAAATTGGTAGCTACAGAATAGTTATGGGCTCATAAAGTATAGCATAGGAAATATCTATTCTAATAAAAGAGTAATATTGAAATTGACCATTTCTTTGGGATGCCTAAGCCACACCTACCAGCCAAGCCATGCCCACCAGCCAATCAGAGCAGCTGTATGAAAATTAACCCAGCCAAGATGGAGGCCAACCACCATGGAACTAGATCAAACAGGAAGCTTCCTTTGCACCAGGAGTAAACTGTCTGCCTAGGCCTAGGGCATCTCTCTGCTCAAGGCAACATAGTTGCAATTATAGAAGCCATGGAGCTGAAGCAAACAGGAGGTTTCATTACCTGCCTAGGCCTCAACTTAAAGCAACAGTGTTTCAGTTTTAGAAGATAAATAAACCCCAGAAACCTGCTTCCAGCCAGGCTTGCTGGGATGTTGGATCAATGGGAGCTGTGGGCAGCCTGAAAGCCTGCAAACAGCCCTCAGCCCCTCAGTAGGGACCCAAAACCTGAAGGGACTGTGGGCAGCCTGAAAACAGCCCTCAGCCCCTCACCCAGGCTTGCCACACTCCCATGGGATGAGGGTCCACACTGGGGGGCTTGACCAGCCTGAAAACAGCCCTCAGCCCCTCACCCAGGCTTGTCACACTCCCATGGGATGAGGGTCCACACTGGGGGGCTTGACCAGCCTGAAAACAGCCCTCAGCCCCTCACCCAGGCTTGCCACACTCCCATGGGATGAGGGTCCACACTGGGGGGCTTGGCCAGCCTGCAAACAGACATCAGCCCCTCACCTAGGCTGGTCAGTCACGCCAGCAGGTGTACATCCCCTGAGGCATCCCAGATTGCGAGAGGGCATAGGCCGGGCTGAGGGACTCCCAAGTGCACAAATTTTTGTGCACCAGGCCCCTAGTAGTCTATAATACAGTAAAACAGTGTACGGTGTCATATGGGTACTAGATTTATCAGGGTGATAACTTAGTAAGTTATTTAATGCCTAATCACTGAAACTAATATAATATTGTATGTCAGCTGTAATTAAAAAATTTAAAACTATTTAAAAGTTAAAAAAAACAAACAGACAATTCCAAAATTAGATTATGAGGACATGGGAGGCACTGGAATTCTCATAAACTGTTAATGAAAATTTATAATGGTACAATCACTTTGGAAAACAATTTGGTAGTTTCCTACAAAGTTAAGCTTACACTTATATAACCCAGAAATTCTACTCCTACATATCTATCCAAGAGAAATTATATCTAATATACATAATACATAAACATATATAATTTATATAATTGTACATAAACATATATATAATTAGAGGCCCAGTGCATAAAATTCCTGCACTTGGCAGGGGGAAGTCCCTCAGCCTGACCTACACCTGCTCACAGTCTGGGAGCCCTTGGAGGATGTATGACTGATGACTTAGCACTGCCACAGAGTGGGGAGAGATTCATGCCACCGGCACTGTGCTAACCAGACATGAGCCTGGCTCAGGGCTTCTGGCTGAGCAGCACTGCCCCTGTGAGAGCACACTGACCACCAGGGGGCAGCTCCTGCATTGAGAGTCTGCCCCCTGGTGGTCAGTGTGTATCAAAGTGACCGGTTGTTCTGCCGTTTGGTCAATTTGCATATTTGCCTTTTATTATATAGGATCTTTTATTTCTAGAAGTTCCACTTTGCTCTTTTCATATATATATTTTTTAATTTCAGAGAGAAAGGGAGAATGAAAGAGAGATAGAAACATCAATGATGAGAATCATTGATTGGCTGCCTATTGAATGCCTGCCCCCCTCCCCCCCACCACTGGGGATTAAGCCAGCAACCCAGGCATATGTCTTTGACTGGAACTGAACCCGGGACCCTTCAGTCCAAGGACCAACACTCTATCCATTGAGCCAAACCAGTTAGGGCACACTTTGCTCTTTTCTATATCATCCATTTATCTCATTATGTTCATGCTTCCCTTTAAGTTCCTCAATCTAAACTAATAAAAGCATAATATTGAAACTGACCATTTCTTTACGATGCCTAAGCCACGCCCACCAGCCAATCAGAGCGGCTGTATGCAAATTAACCCAGCCAAGATGAAGGCTGGTAGGGTGGCTCTACACTGGGAGCCTCCACAGCCAGCACAGCTGTGCCGGGTGTGTCAGCTCAGTGGGGGGTGGGGGGTCCGGCCGGGGCCTCCTCGGGGCATCCAGAAGCGCCCATCCTGGGTCCACTGCATGGCTCTGCCCCCTGGGGGCCTCCACCAGGCGTGCAGGAGAGCGGGAGCCTCCACAGGGTGTGCAGGAGTAGCCATCCTGCGTCTGCTGCCTGGCTCTGCCCCTCAGGGGCCTCCTGGGGGCGTCCAGGAGCACCTGTCCTGGGTCCACTGCATGGCTCTGCCCCAGGGGCCTCCTGGGGGCATCCAGGAGCACCCGTCCTGGGTTTGCTGCCTGGCTCTGCACTGGGGGCCTCCGAGGGGCGTCCAGGAGCACCTGTCCTGGGTCTGCTGCGTGGCTCCACCCTGGGGGCCTCCTCGGGGGCGTGTGGGAGCAGCCGTCCAGGGTCCACCGCCTTCATCTGCCCCCCGGAGGCCTCCACAGGGTATGCGGGAGAGTCTGCTGCACAGTGCGGAGCATTTGAAGCCAGTCCGTTGCCCGCCTCCACCCGGGTGTGTCTGCTCAGCAGCAGGGCCCCACCGAGGGATCCTGCACCAGTGTCCACCCCTGACTCGCCACCCCACTCTGCGCCAGGTGTGTCCCCTCAGCGGTGGGGGCCCACCAGGCGTGTGCAATCATGGGCCCTCCCGTGAGAAACGTCCACACCTGCACTCACCAGCCCTCCCACCCCCCAGTGCATGAACCCTGAAGGGGCTGTGGGCAGCCTGAAAATGGCCCTCAGCCCTTCCCCTAGGCTGGTTAGGCATGCCAGCAGGTGGACATCTCCCCAGAGGTATCCCAGACTGCAGGAGGGCACAGGCCGGGCTGAGGGACCCCCGCCCCCCCAGTGCACAAATTTTTGTGCATCGGGCCCCTAGTATATTTATAATAGCTGTCTAAAATTCTGGTCTGCTTTTGATCATTATTAGTTTTTTTAAGTCTATTTATATTTCCTGATTTTGAGTCCCACTTTCCTGCTTCTTCCCAGTAATTGCTAAGTGTCTAAATTTTTTGTTCTTCTTTAAAGAGCAGCTTCACTTGGAAGACAGTAAAATTGCCTGCAGATCAGCTTTCAAGACTTGAATGTAAGCTCTGTTGGTATGGACTTATGGTGGCCTTTAATCTCGGGCTATTTAGCTTTAATATCAAGGCACGTCCCTGCTGGGTTTTCTATTAACTGTACCAGATGTTCAAAAAGGTCTCATTACTGTCTGGGATCAGAACTCCACCATCTCCCAATTCTTTGTTAGTGCTGGGACTTATTTAGCCTATATTTTCCTAGTAGTTTGTTCTATTCTCAGTCATTGTTCTTTGACCAACCACTTGAAATCTCACCCTAAGTATGCAGAGCTCAGTATTCAGCTGTGAGACCCTACACCGATGTTTGGGGCTCTTTATCTGGACAATGCCCTTCTCTCTGATACACTGACTCACAAAGTCCAGCCTCCCTGATTCCCCATCTGTTTCCCCAGCTCAGTGAGACCACCATGCTCCATTTAGAATCCCCTTCCACATACTCTGTATGACCCAGGAAGTTTCTCCAGGCAGAAAATCAGGGACATACATATTCGGGCTCTCTCCCTTTGTTTCCCTTCTCTCCGTGATCAAAATTCTGCACTGCCAGTTGTCCAATGTTTGCAAACAGATGTGTCATAGACTTTGTCCAATTCTTTCTTCATTTACAATGAAGAAAGGCACCCGGGACCCGGGCTTTGCTCCTCCAGCCACAGGCAGGCACCCGGGACCAGGGACCCGGGCTTCGTCTGGAAGGATGTCCGGTCTAATTAGCATATTATGTTTTTATTATTATAGATTGTACATAAATATTTATAACATTTGTATTAATAATAGTCCCAAATGTTCATCAACAGATGAAAGGGTAAACGAAGTATGCTGTAGCAGGACAATGGGATACTACTCTGTAATAAAAATGAGCTACTAATACATTCAATAGCATGAATGTACCTCAAAATAACTATACAAAGTAAAAGAATCCAGGAAAGGGGGTACACACGGCATGATTTATGGCCTCGGGTTATGTGATATACTAGAACAGGCAAAACTAATTGACAGTAACGGAAATTAGAGCAGTGGTAGGCAGACAACAATTTGGCTTTGACGGCACCAGGAAACTTTCTGCATAGTTAAAAGTGTATTATATATTAATTGAGTTGGTAGTTATACAGGTATACACCTCTATCAAAAGTCATCAGCCTGTATGCTTAAAGCATGGAAATTTTATTGGATTTACATTACACCCCAATAAAGCTGGTTTTTTGGGAGAAGATGACATTGGAGCAAGATTTTTTTTTTAATATATTTTATTGATTTTTTACAGAGAGGAAGGGAAAAGGATAGAGTCAGAAACATCGATGAGAGAGAAATATTGATCAGCTGCCTCCTGCACACCTCCTACTGGGGATGTGCCCACAACCCAGGTACATGCCCTTGACCGGAATCGAACCCGGGACGCTTCAGTCCGCAGGCCGACGCTCTACCCACTGAGCCAAACTGGTCAAGGCTGGAGCAAGATTTTGACAGCTTCTCAAGGGTGGTGTTTTTTCCTTACGTCGCTAGTTTTTTTCCTCACTTTTCCCCCCACATTGTTTAGTAAGAAGAGTATTGGGTAAAACATGGCAGACTACACTAACCAAGATTCTTTTGCTTTTAAGTAACAGAATTCCAATTCAAAGTAGTTTAAGAACAGTTGCGCTGGCTAGAACGAGTATCTCGGGCAGAGCGAGCAGGACTCTAGTGCATTTCATCCCAGGAGTATGGAAGCCCCAAGCCCTCTGTATGGGCAGCAGCACGAAGGGAGTGGTGGCTTATAGCTGCAAGCCAGGAGCTGGGTGACAACGCTGGCGACCAGGACAGCACAGGAATAGGTATATTCAATCCATTTTTTTCTGTTTGTTCTTCTCATAAAATGGTGCCCATGGAAGAAGTGTTGAATTTCTGAGTGTCTAATCTTGGCAGCAGCCATAGCAATTACTTTCCTGGATTACAAGGATTCTGACACCTTCCCTTCCCATGTGGGGAGAAAGCAGGGAGAAGAAGGCACATGAGTCTTCTTTGACCATTAGACTTCTCAGAGGAGGGCAAACCCTCTGTTTTGCAGCCTAACGTCATCTAGATGGATAATGCAGTGTGTGAAATATACGCCCTTCAAGTCCTGTGGGTTGTTGGCTTTACCCAGGCTTTCATTCTTCTGAGTTCAGGCATTCTAGTAGGGCCACATCTGAATCCATGTGAGAGGGGATCAGGGTCCACCTCTTGGCATTCATAGAGACACCAGTACTGATGTGTTGCACATGCTCCATACAGGGTCAACTCCTTGGCAGTGCTAGGAGGAAAGACGGGAGGAAGAAGGGGGGTGGAAGCTGTTCTCCAGCCAAACTGAACAACTCAATGGAGTTGCACACCTCTGGGTTCACCTTTGTGCCACCACTGTGTGAACTCACTCCTATTTCCTCCACCTCCCCTAGAGTCTTCCCTTGTCCAAATGTCACCCATCCTTCACAACACGGCAGTATGACACAGGAAGAGGCCACCTTCCATAACAGTCTCCAGGAGCTCCCTCCCACCCACTTGGCCACTCCATTAAAAGAGCAGCCCAGCCTTATTAGCAAGTCTATAGCCTCAGAGGCAGAAAAAGTGCTGTTCATCCCATTTATTAGGTATATTATTCTCGTCAGTGGCTTTTAGAGGATTTTGCTAATGGCTCAGGGACTCTACGCACCATCACAATTAAGACATTGCTAATAAATTAAGTTTTATGGACATAAATCAGCAGGTATGCTTATTCAGCTGTTACACCTCACTTAGAAGTGGGCTTCCCACCTTAAGATGAAGCATATTTCTATTCAGGATTGTAATGGCCTTGTTAATGGAATATTAATTACCTTGGTTGTTGGACAGCAAGATGTCTGTTCCTGCTCTCTTGTCACAAGTGTTCTTAGAGAAAAACATTTTTCCAACTTTGTGTCATCACCGTAGCTGATGGATCTCAGCGAAGCCCCCTCCACCATCTCCAGTGGAAGGACAGAATGAAACTCACCATCTTGGGAGGAGTCAGGTAAACAAAACCTTGGGTGACCATAGTGACCATACACCTACCACCTTCCCCAAAAGACTGTGGTGAAGGAAAGCTGAGCTGAGAGTCAGAAGGCCAAGCTTCTCAACTCCTATTGCAGTCAGTTCAGGCTTCCATGCCAGCAAACATTTGTTTCTCAAGTTCTAGAATCTAGAAAGTCCACGATCAAGGTACCAGTAGATACAGTGTCTGGTAAGAACCCACCATCTGGGTTATAGACTACTACCTTCCCACCATGTGTCCACATAGCCTTTCTGCACCATGTGTTCATGAAGAAGATAAGATCTTGGTCTCTTTTTCTTTCTAAAGGGCACTAATCCCATCATGAGGGCATTACCCTCATGACCTCATCTGAACTTAATCATCTCCCAAAGGCCCCCAGCTCTTAATATTATCCTATTAGGAGGTTAAGGTTTCCACCTATGAGTTCTGGGAGGACACAAACATCCCGTAACACCACCGCTCCAACAATAACCAGCAGTATGACCTTAGGCAAGCCATTTGTACTCTCTGGGCCTCAGTTCCCCCACATGAGAATAATAAAGTAACCATGGATAAAACTTAGTGAGAACTCAACCTTTAGAAAGATATCAGTATTGGACCATTCGGTGATTATCTTACCAAGACCATGGGAGAAATACTACTCCCCAAGAATGGGAATGGCTCTTGCATAGAAGGGGATCTATGTTCTCCAGGAAAAAGAAACATTCCTGCATCGCAGATAGAAGAAAACTCCTTTCTCTCTGCCATGCACCAGGATTTCTTTGGCTCCAAACTATCGAATGGAAAAACTGGAGAAGAGTAGGCTGCCCAGACCATATAAGGTGGGCCAGAGAGAGCCACTCAGCAAGTCTGCGCATTTGATTGGCAGCATCAGGACTGCAGCAGCCCAGGCACCAGCAGGGCAGGAAGCAGCAATGTTCAGGATAATTGGCTTTGGGGACAACAGTGCATAGCCCTGTCATCAACAGCACAAACTACCTAGGTGACTCTTTGGGCTGGCAGAAGTAGGACCATGCCATGAGAATACCTTGAAGAAAAGCATTTTCCATCAAGAAAATGGGTGACAATTGAACAATGTTGGGTGGTGACCCTGCCCTGGTCTTAGACCAGACTGGTCCTGAAGGCCTGCTCAGCACAGGAAGAGCCTAACTGGGACCTAGCACACCTGGCTCCCAGTCCTTCCCGTGCCCCCGAAACTGTGTTTGATTTCACACAAGTCCCCACCCAGCTTTGCCTCCAGTTCCTTTCTCCCAACCTAGTGATCTCAAGGTCAAACAGCCTCTTCCTCTGAGAAATGTCCATTAAAATTGCTTTAGAGCACACATCACCTTTCTTCCCTTCATTCAGGGGGGAATTCTCAGTCCTGGGGACCCGCTGGAAGAATTTCTTTCTTTGCATCCATTTAGCATATCAATTCGCATATTTTCTGCTTGAACTTCAGAGCAAAGGACTTGGAAAGCTGAGTCTTTAATGCAGTGCTTTGCATATTCTCCTGGACTCTTTGGGTCCTCTTTGCCCTTGACTTGGTCAGCCCTGTTCCCTGGCTGAGGCGTAGGCCAAAGCCCATTCTCTTCACAGTTAATTGTGGCGGCAGCACTTCCCACACATCCTCCCCTCCTCCTCCTGCATAGAAAAGTCTGGCCCAAAATGGGATGCAGAGTAGGGGTGGAGAATTAGGAATAAGCAATGAGACTCTCAGAATTTGGGCAAAATTCGGGCAGGTGCAAGGTGATTGTAGAGAAACTATTAGTTTGCAAGGCTGGTGAAATAAAACCAAAGCAACATGTTCTGCATCCTGCCACTATCCTGCAAGAGACCATGGAGCTGTGTCTGGGGTGCGAGGCTCTCACGCAAGCTATTGAGATGTTAGTGTTAGTCGCATCCAGGAGTCCTGAGGTGGCAGAGGGAGGGAAAGCCAATCTGGGACATGGTAGCCCTTCCCTTCCTCTATCATCGTCCTTTACTCCACAATGAAACTGCAACCCCAGAAAGAGAAATCTGCTTCTTACCAGGAATGGCCTTGAGACTGCATAACAAACAATCTTCACATAGAACACAATAAGCATTCATTTAGCTCTGGCATTTGCAGGTCAGAGGGGAGTCAGCTGATCCAGCCTGGCTCAGCTGGGCAGCAATAAGCCACAGGTTGGTTCTGTGTCTGTCCCTCATTTCTTTCCTAGTCCTTGGTCCATTAGCCTAGTTGGGGTGTGTTGTTCTCATGACAATGAGAGGCATAAGAGAGCGGATGGGAAAATGGGATAATCTCTGAGACTAGCCCAAGGTGGCACCTTATAGTTTCTGTCCCTTTCCATTGGCCAATTTAAGTCACATGGCCCAGGCCAAAGTTAAGGGCAAATATACTTTCATATGGCAAAGGGCATACACACAGGGAACGGGAAAGAATTGGCACCAATAATGCAATCTCCAAAAGGAATGAGTCCCGTAGTGCTTCACACTGTAGTTGGTGGGAAACTTTTTCACTTTCCTTAATTTACTCATCATAACAACCCTGAGAGGCAAAAATTATAACTCCATTTTTCAGATGACTAAACAGAAACCCAGAAAGAAAAAGAGACATGCCTGAGAGCATACCTTCACTCAGCCTAAGAATGAGTACACCAGTCTTTTCATCCAATTTCAGGTCCAGAATTTTTGTCATAATCTTTGACTTTCCTTAAGGAAACCCTAAAACACCTAAAATTTGTAGATGGGTCCCCCATTAGTTATATACTTTAATAGACAGCAAAAAAAGACCTTGACTTTCTTAACCATAACATAAAGATTTGAATGAAATCAGGAACAGCAAATGTCTGGTATGCATGCTACCACTAACCATTCCTACATGCATGGCAGACATCACTAATCGATGGCAGCACTCTTTCCTCATGAGCCTCAGAACCTTTCTCCACACAGCATTGCAGACGCCCACTGCTGAGGAGCTGGAGAGGACACAAAAAGTGAAGGCTATTTTCAATGCTATATGAACCTTTTCTGGGGCTCACTCAGCCCAATAGGCTATTGGTTCTGAAACCAGCACTTCTGTGGAAAAACAGGCCACCTGACTGGAACCAGAAGGGCTGACTCTAGTCCCAACTCTGCCATAGCTCACTCTGTGTGGGAAAGACAATTAAACTTCTCTGAGCATTTGTTGCATCAGTTTTGTGACCTTTACAACCGCTTATTTTAATTCCATAAACACGAATGGGGTACCCACTGTGCGCCAAGCACTGTCAACAAGGGAATAAAGAAATGAATGTGACAGGCTCGCCACCCTAGAAGGAAAGCAGAGAGATGAGGAATATTACTGATTTCTGAGGTCCGGTCCAATGCTGATATTTTGCTAATGTGACACTAAAAAGCACAAGGCATTGTCATGGGACACATAAATCCTGCAGCTTCCCCAAGCTTGAAGCTCTTTTCCAGGCAGGCATGTGGGGTTATCAGTGAGGGCATCTGACCCCCGAGTGGGGGTAACACACCCCACTATTGTCCATGCTCCCAGAGTAGAAAGCAAACGCTACTTCTGGGCCAAACATTTTGAGGCTCATATTCCAGGCTTTAGGGTCAGATAGACCTGAGTATAAGTTCTAGCTCTATCACTTGCTAGCCTTGTGGCCTTGGGCCTTCCCCTCACTGGCTGAAGCACTGATCTCCTTATCTGAAAAGTGAGAATAAGCACCGCGGCTGAATAGGGTCGTCTTGCACGCTACTCGCCAAGCAAGCCTGTGAAAACGCTGGCAACACAGACGCCCTGAGTGAGTTCATGTCCCTGTCCTTCCTCTCCTTCACACTCCCGTGCCCCTGCTCAGAGCCTCTGCACCCTTGCTGCACCAGGGAGTCCCTGGGGAGCTTTTAGAAAATAGAGGTGTCCAGGCCTCAGCTCAGACCAACAGAATCAGAGCCTCTGGGGGTGGAGCCCAGGGAGCCACACTTTTGACACTCCCCGCCCTTCCCGGAGCCCAGGAGTTGCTGAGGTGCAGTTGAGAACTGCTGTTCTGGCTTGTTGGTCAGGGTAGTTAGTTCAGTGACACAGACCAATAGGAGACATACCTACAGCTACAGGGATACATATACATAGATAAGGACACATAGAGAGATAGATATAAAGAGATTGACTACAAGGAACTGGCTCACAAGATTACAGAAGCTAAGTTCCCAGATCTGTAGTCAGCAAGCTGAAGACTCAGGAGAGCTGATATTATAGCTCCGGACCTAGTCTGAGTCCAAGGCGGGAGGAGGCGGATGTCCAGGCAGCAGGCGTTCCCTCTCACTGAGCCTCCCTGTTCTATCCAGGACTTCAATAGGTTAGGCAAGACCCACCCAATGAGAGAGGGCAATCTGCTCCGTTCAGTCTACGGATTCAAATGCGAATCTCATCTGAAAACATGCTCACAGATACACCCAGATGTTGGAACAAATGTCTGGGCACCTCGTGGCCCAGTCAAGTCGACACATAAAATTAACTACTCCATTGGCTTTGGCCAACTTTTCCACGCTCCCCCCATCCCCCATCTCCACGGCTTCTGCGGCTTCTTTTCCCTAGAATGCCTTCTCTCCAGCCCCCATGTTTTGCTAATCTGCTCACCCAACCCAGATGGTCAAGCCCCTTCCTCTGGGAAGCCTCCCATGAGCCTCTCCTGGATTTCTGGGATCACGGGTGCCAAGATGGCCCTGAGCCCTCCACCTGGGTAAATCCCCACCCCACCCCCAGGAGGCAAGGGGAGCAAATGGGCAAACCCTTGCGGAAGCAGTAGACAAGGTTCCTGCTGCCATCACGCAGGGCCAAATGTGTTGGCGGTAAAGACAATATAGCCTACAGGCTTCAAGGAGGCCATGTGACTTCTCCAGCTCATACCGGCGTACTGCCCTGCCTGCAGCAAATGCAGCCCCCTCCAACATTCCCTGCTTCCACAGGGACGTGTCCAAGGGTGATGCAGACACAGAGAGTGCTCTGTGTTTCTGCCCCTGCCATCTTCAGAGAGGTCTGCAGGGGACTCACCCAGAGCCCTCAGGAAGAACACCTTCCCACGTGGGATGCTGGCGCTCCCTCCTACCCTGAGGTCACACCTGTGCCGAGCAAAGGCAGGAAAGAGGCTCACCCCGAGGCGCCGAGGCCGGGTCACTGGGCAGGTGGGCCGGAGCCCAGGCTGCCTCTGATTCCCCACCTCTGCTCCCAGAGCCTCACACAAGAGCCTGGCCCAGGGCCAACCAACCTGTGCCAATGGACGGACACCCGCAGCGGTGAGCTCAGGCTCAGACACGACAGCACTTGCATTTGGACTTCTTGGAAGCACAGGAGTCATTCTTCAGGCCCAGGCCAGGCACTGTGGACAGGACAGCCCAGTTTTGGACAATTTCCAGTCTGGTCCCTACTATCCCCTTGGTTGGTTTCTAGTAACCCCCTACCCCCGCAACCTGTATGAATTCTCCTCTCGGGGAAGGGACAGGAGGTTACTCCTCTTTGGGAATTTCTCTTCTGTTCACACTTTACTCAGATCTCTAAAGTTAGCCCTAGTCGTATTTTTCAACAATTAGAATTTTCATTTGTTTCCTTCCCCAGAGGCCTCGAGGGGCGTCTTGACCCACCAGCCCTTTTTTTTCTCACTGTATCAACCATATTGCCAAGAGCTGTCACCTATTACAGAGTATCATCAGCTTCCAGCAGGACTAGAGCCTTTATTACTGGTAGCTCACAACTGTGCTAGCACCTGTGTCATTCTCTTCAGCTTCAGCTTCTCCCCCGCTTCTTCCATACACAACTGGGGACAGCGCGAGGCACCTGGAAGGACAGCAGCAAGCATTGCCCTGCTCTGACTACCCATCCGTCCAATGACCATCCATTGGGAGGGAGTAGGTGGGAGGGGCGGCAGGCTGGGGCAGTTCTGTGAGTGGGTGTGGATTTAACAGGTGTGTGTGTGTGCTGGGTGTGCTGCATGATGTGCATGTGTGTGGTGTGTGACCGCCTGTGCATGGAGGGCATGGGTGCCTGTGCATACATGTGGAGCATATCCTGCATGTTTGTGGAAGACAGTGGCTCACCTGTGTGCGGTACAGCCTCTGGTGTACAGTACATTCAGCGCTATACGGTAGAGGACATGTCAGTTCTTTTTGGGAGGTGGCATGCATGGGCAGGGTGGAAGTGTGGGTTTGAGGGGCTGAGGGACCTAGGAGGGAACCCACACTAGTGTGGTAGGAGGCAGTTGAGCCCTTTCTCAGACAAACCTGTCAGGCCTGTCCAAATGCAGAGAAATGGTCACACATTACATCCCAGATATTTGGAAAGAAGACCCCAGATGGAGATGAACAATAGTCAGAGTTAGGCCCAGAAGACCTAAGGGCTCCGAGCAGGGGTCTCACGGGTGATAGAAGGAGGGAGGAGTGAACAAGGGAAGTGACTTATCGTCTCTCAGCCTCAGTTTCATCATCCACAAAATGGACTGCAATAGAGATTAAAATAAAGTACTAACAAAAGAGTATAGCACAGTGCCTGTGTACAGTGAGCACCTAAGAGGAGGTCATTACTGTTGCTGCTTACTAGTGTTTTCCTCCCAATTCCACCGGTACCACCAGAGCCTTTGCCACAGACTCGGTCCTGCCTGACCAGGAGGGCACAGCGGGTTTGCATCACCACCTCCACTAGACATGCAGCTTTGGCCTTGGGACGCACACCCCCCTGGAAGCACCCTCCGTGTCCCTCGAGCTCTCCTGTCAGAGCTGGCACTCGCCTGGGAGGGCAGCTGTTGCTTGGGGGAGATGGCATGTGTGTGTGGAAGGGTGTTTATGTGTGCTTCCCTGGCACTGGACCTCCACCCAGCCCCTCCCCACAGCCCAGTCCTGCAAGCGTTTGTTCATCCGTCTATTGAGAACCTGGTTCCTAGATTGAGAACCTGCCAGGCACTCTTCTAGGTGCGGGTGACATGTGACTGCAGTTCAGCTGTAGGTGTTCGGGCATTCCAGAATAACGTGCCAACTTTAAGTATTAAATGGTCATGCTTTGTGGGGTAAAACCATTATTTCAGTCTTTTTAAAGCTTGAAAAACTGAATTACTACATTTGGAAAGATACCCAGGAAATTTTATACCCCATCAACATTTCTAGGTGGCCAAAGACGCACTCCTTTGGAAACCCATCTGTCTGCATTTCTCCCCGGCTCTTGTCAAAACCCCATGGCCTGGGTCACTGGTGTGCTGGTCACATTGTGTTGTTTGGTTTGTGTGTTATCAGTAATTGGTACTCCTCTCAGAGTCGGCCTGGGTTCTGCTGTTTTCCTGAGGGCCCTGGTGGGTGAGAGGACACATTAAGGCTAACAGGAGGAGGGCATGGCAGCAGGACTGGGGGGGGGGGGGGGGAGAGAGAGGGCAGGACAAGGAAAGAATGAGGTCCCCACCTGCCTTTCCCCAGGGCTCCCTTCTCTCTGCACCCCTCCCAGATAAGAGCTAGACTCCTTGTGCTGCCTGCTTCCTCTACCCCGAGGATGGTGGGGTTTTTTTAGTTCATTTTGATCATCATTCTCCCGGAAGAACACAACTCTCTCAGTCCTTCGCCCTGGACTTTCTCCAAGAAAAACTTAGGACAAAGTATAGGAGGCTTTGGTGGCCATGCCTCACTTTTTAAATAAAATGCCAATATTTAGGTCTTTTTTAAAATACCACATTGTCATTTTGATCCAAACCTATACCACTCCAATACAACAACAAGCGAAACTCCCTGCCCTCAAGGAAATTACACATTAGTGGGGCAGACACCAGGAAGAAGTGAGCATATAAATAAAATAACTCCAAACAGTGATATGATTGGACAGTTTTTGCTACATAATCAACAATACTAATATTTAATCACTTTTTAAATGACCACGTGTTCTTGTTCATAAGACTACAGGTCAGCCTTCAGCCCGGCAGTCCTACCTGTCTTATCTGGGCTCCTTCATGCACCTGAGATTGACTTCAGGTCCGCCTTTAGGTGGCTGTTTCCAGGGAAGGTTGGCAACTGGTTGGAGTGCCTCAGATTTTCTCCACGACTTCTCTCACCCTCCACCATCCTAGCTCAGGCTCCTTCACTGGCAGTTGCTCTTAGGAGTGGGAGCGAAAGACTGCAAGGCTCAGAGCTGGCACACCTTCACTTCCAAAGCATTCTATTGGCCCAAGTAAATCTTAAGTCCAGTCCAGATTCAAGGGAGGAGGAAACAGATTCCACTTCTTGATGGAAAGTGTTGCAAAGTCACATTGCAAAGAGGTGTCGATGAGGGGTAAAAAATTGTGGCCATTTTTTCCCATCAATGACAAGGGGTGATTTAAAAAAAATGAAAGGGAGCAATGAGATAAGAAAGCAACAGGGGTGAGAAGTTCCTTTCTATTAGTCAGAGGAGATCTCTGATGAGACAATATTCGGAGTGAGACCTAAAGTGACAAGAAGGAGCAGCTATGCTTCAAAGATTAGGTAGACAAGCAGTGAGAGCAGCATGTGCAAAGGCCCTGAGCAGGAACAATTCTGAATTGTGTTCAGGATTCAGAAAGAAGTTGGGTCTCACTGTGTTAGGTAAATAGAGGGGGAAATACTAGGAGATTAAGTCAGAGAAATGGGTAGGGGGATGATGTTTGGCTTTATAGTTATGGTATTTTATTTTCAATGTGTTAGGAAGTCTTGGGTGGTTTTAAACAGGGAACTGAACTGATCTGATTGAAATTTCGAAGACGTCACTGGCTGCTGTGGGGAGAACAGGCTAACGCGGGAACAGGCAAGAATGGAAGCAGGAAGACCAGGTAGGAGACCACTGTAACGGTCCAGGCAAGAAATGATCGTGGTGGAGATTGAAGCAATGGTAGTACCTGACAGGAGGGGGGTGCTCTGGAATACACTTCTGAAGCAGAGTCTGCAGGACTTACTAATGGATTAGATGTGAGAGAAGAAAAACATAAGCGAAGATGACTCTAGTGTTTGCCATGAGCCTGGAAGCGGATGATGCGTGACTGTATGAACCATGTTACTAAGATAAAAAAGAGTGTGAGGGGAACACACTGTGGGGAGAGAGGAATAAAATAAGAGTGTTACTGTGGACCTATGAGCATTAGAGGCTTGGAGACATCACAGAGGAGGGGTCACATAGCAAATCGGATGTGTTAAGTCTGGGGTTCCAAGGGGAGATTGGGCTGGAGATACTCCTTTTATGGTCAAGTATATCTAGCATGAGCCTCGATAACTTTACCCACATAGGGAATGGATAGAGAAGGAAAGGACCTATGCCAACATTCTGAAGTAGATCGGCAGGGGGGTTGAGGGGGGGAGAGAGAGAGAGAGAGAGAGAGAGAGAGAGAGAGAGAGAGAGAGCGAGAGCACGAAGTGGTCAGGAAAGTAGGAGAGCAATAAAGAAAAAGAAACTTTTTCAAGGTGGAGTGATCAGTTCTGCTTCCAGTCAAGCTGAGTGACAGAGACCAGATACCCTCACACCTTAAACAAGTAGAAAACCAAAGTATTGTTTTATGATAACAATTTTCAGGCACTTTTCAAAAAGCAGGACAGCTTCCCTGAGAGAAGGGAAGTACGCAAGGCCAACCATTCAATTGCACCAGCTCACCATCTAGAGCAGTGGTTCTCAACCTGTAGGGTCGCGACCCCTTTGGGGATCGAAC
>PVJC01003114.1:0-73078 GCA_004026665.1 Murina feae
TAGCACAGCTATTCCTTTTGTAGAAATTGTTATACAAGACTGTTCCTTCTAGAAAACACCATGATTCCTCCATATTATCTATATTTTCACAAGCACAGGCAGCAGGAGTTAGCAATGGGAGCCCTTACTCCACAGTTATCTATGGTAGAGGTAGTACTTGAACATCATTCAAAGTTCCTAGAGACCCTTATTGATAGATAGATATTAAAGATACCAACAGGACAACGAACCAAGGTTTACTTTTTTGTTTATTGGCTATTAAGGTTTTACTTGTTCTCTTCCATTTTATTAGGGGTACATTCAGTGTTTATTATTGTGGGTGCACCAATATTTTTTATTAATTTGACACTGTCAGACTGCACTGATTTGCCCCTAGATGTTCAAATAAATAGTTGTTTAAACAACCCTGGGCTGTGACTATCATGGGCCTGTGAACATGAATGCATATGCATACATGCAAGCATACAAAATGCTACACACAATGTTAAATTCAACTTGTTACTCAACAGAAAAAGAAAAGCGGAAGGATTTTTTCCATGATTCCATTCAAGTTTTCTTAAAGATGCATACCACATATGAACACATTGCAATGTTCCTTTAAGGTATCAAATGTGTTCAATTTGGAAGTAGATAAGTTAGATATTGATTTTTTAAAGACAGAGATGCTGTGTAAATATATAATCCTATTTTTGCAAAACTATTTTTTAAAAGACTGGTTTTCATTAACAAGTCTTTTTCCCCTTTTATGAATATAATCATCTTTAGTCTGATCATGGTGCTGGACAGTTCCTAAAGGACTTCGAGGAAGGAGATGCTCAGGGGCTTTACTGGATTTTTAGCTAATAAAAGCCACAGCAAAGTCCCTGGATCCTATATTTGTCTCTCCATTTATCCTTTTAAATAACACACTCACAATGCACACACCCACACATATACACATATACACATTTTTGTACTCAAATTCAAATAGAATTATGCTATGCCTTTCCTTTTACTAACTATAAATGTGTGGTTACTACATTCTCCAGAGAATAAAGTGAGAATAAGGTGCTCTTGGACATTTGTTTTAAGATTGTATTAATTACTGTCATTTTAAAAGTATATATATATATATATATATATATATATATATATATATATATATATATAGTTTTGAAATTGCAACATCAGGGGGGGTACATTCTTAAAATTCTTAAATGTTCTGGAAAAATCTACAAATAATGTCTTAAGAACTTTCAAAGATTCTAACACATCCAAATAGAGGAAAGAATTAGAAAATGACTTTGACATCAATTTTGACCTTTAAGATAAACCAGTAAAATATAAATATATTGTGTATGCTCATTTTGAATATGTGCTGGTTCTCCTTTATTTTACAACATAGAAAGGAAACAATATCATGAATTTTAAAATATACATGTGTGTGCATGTTATATGTTATCCTTCCAATGAAGAGGGTATATTCACTCTCAAGGTGTTCTTATTAGATGAGTTCCTAGGTGTATTCTGAAGAAAGAACAGGTTACCTAAAGATGTCTCTATCATTTTAGGTACTTCAATTGAGAACAAGGAAATATATAATAAGAAAGGCATTACTGGGGTGTACTAGTATACTTCTAATTCACATTAATTTATATCTTTCTTTTTATTGTTTCTGCATAGAAAATTTATTTTTGGAATTATTTTTATTAAGGAATATTTAATAATTAAGCAAGCACACCAAAAAACACTGCACAATATTATTTTAGGCCAAATCTAATACAACCTCCACATGCAATGCAAACACTCCACTACTAAAGGTAACATACAAGGGTACTCAGGTTTGAAGTAGTACAGAGATTGTTGGACCCTCTAAGCGATCAATCCTTTTAAAAAGTCACCACAATCTTAGCTATAATCTTGATTATACAACATAAAAGCACGCTAAAGAAAAGGAGCTCAAACACTTTATTAAAGATTAAACTACGCTATGACCCACATCCTGCAGTCATCTACCTGTGAAAGAAGAGTGTGTCTTTTAAATTAAATCCTCAACAATTTGATATTTTGTTTTTGCAACTTTACAAACAAGACTGTCCTAAGGAATTCCGAGCTTCCCTCACAAGACCAAAGCAACAGTGCATGAAATTGAACTCAAAAGGAGCCACCATTCGGTGTGACTTCTTGGCTGACACAATTTAGATATTTATAGCTTTACGAATGGGCCACTGGAGAAGAACTTGAAGCTTTCTCTAGCCAGGAAGGATTAATGAACGTGTGCACCTGGTAATTACACCACTCCATCTTCCTGAAAGCCCTCACGCTGCCTCCATGGCAGAAACTATAATGAAAATGCATTGAAAAATATCAATCTGCAATTGCACAATTTAATCTAAATAATAAAACTTGGTATCTTTTCTCCCCACACATTCCAGATGTGATAACACTGACAGCATTTAAATTTAAAACACAGAAGCTGAATGTCAGCCTATTATTGAGCATGTCTCATTTTCAAAGTAAACCTCCCGAGAGAAAAGGGAGGTTATAAATACAGCAAAAAAAAAATTACAACACTAGAATATACAACAGAGATCCCGTAACTGTTTCCTCTTTATTGAAATGCAGCGTTCATTGTAAATAATGCATTTACTTCAAGGCCGAGGAATTTGCAATGATTAAATCACAACCCAAGTGAATAAAGGTAAAACTTAGAAGTGTAGAGATATCTTCCAAGTTCAGTAACCTGTTTATTCTGTCTTTTCTAAAAGCTTACTGGAAGTAAAACCTCACTTAATAACTTTTTCAACTATAAACAAAAGATCAATCATACTATTTTATCATCTACCATATGTTAATTGCAAAAGTATTTGGAATAAAGAGGTGTACAATGTCAGAGTGCCCAACTCAAATAATTTGTTACAAAGACATTTCCATCTTGCAACTTGAATAGAATGAATGAAACTTTTGAGGACAGTATTTTTGTTCAAATAAAACACAATATAGAGGTTCAACCTAGTGCGTCTTAATGTGGTGGCCCAAAGAATTTTGATATTCTAAGGAAGGCAGCGATGTGTACATAAACTGAAGGCAGCTTTCAAAAAAAATCAAGATACTCTAAACAAAGCCAATTTTATGATAAAGTTTGATGCTACCTCCACTGAATTTTAATGACTGCTTTAGTAAAGCAGAAAGAGACAATTTAATGCAAGCATTAACACTAGAAGTTAATTGCTGCCTTAAGGCACAGGAACCAGGATTCCCTTGAGCAGAAGTCTCTTCAAAACACCTTTCAAAGCAGAGGGTACAAGCTTTTTAAAAAATAATAATCTCTTGTTACTGTTAAACTCTATTGTTCCCTGTGAGAGTATGGAAGAAGGATATGTTCCGGCAGAGGGAAGTGGATGCGAACTACCCCCTCCAGAGGAACCAAACAAATTGGCTATAAGAAGGAGACTTCCAAAGCTGGACACCCAGAGCTGCTCCAAAACCTTACATTTTGGCTACTTGCCCTCACTGCTGATTTTTTTTAAATTTCCCCTACAATGGTGTGGTTTAACTTGAGAGCAGAGAAATAGCAGAAGGATATATTTGGGAATGCTTTGATCCTCCAGCCCTTTATTCTGTCTCTAACTAGCCAGTGCAGTATCACTTAATTCGGACCTCAGCATTCCAAGTACAAAGCATCTCCTCCCACCTACTGCTCACACGCTCCTGCATCAGAATAGAAGACTTACATAGAAGCAGCCAGACCTACGGAAGAGCACTTTCCTCTCAACAGATGTCTTCCAGCTTTGAGGCGCGCGCGCGCACACACACACACACACACACACACACACACTACTGCCTACCTTAATAAGGTGTGAAAAAAAACCTCTTCCGGTTCTCACGGATGGTTTTAGTTCTGAACAGCCAGTAATGCCTCCGCACAAAGCTTTGCCATTGCTAGTGTGAAGAGAAAGAGCTGCTGGGATGCTGAATGGCACATCAGCCAACTTTGTGTGTAGCAAAGGCTCTAAAGAAAACCTGGGCTGAAGCTCTGCTGGATCATGGATTGGACTCAGTTCCACTGAATGCACAGCCTGCATTACCCAGTGAAGATTGTTTCTGGAAGCCCTTAGAGCATATTTGCCTAGACAAAGACAGGCCCCTTTTTTCTCTCCCCAATTTTTAAATCACTGTGGTAAATGATACACCTGATACCTTGAGGTAGGTCATTCACTGTGAGTCGCATGAAGTGTCAAGGGTCCCATTCAAAACTGAAGCTCCAGCATCTACAGCAGAGGCAGCACTCGACAAATATTTGGCTCATTAATGACGCTGAACAGGGTCAAATTAAAAGTTGCTGGACTATTTACATACTATAATGAAAGTAAAAAAATTATTGAAATAAATCTACCGATACAACAATTAAAAAGTGTGTTGAAAACCATATGTATTGTTTGCTTATTGTCCCAGCAATTTCTAATATCACAATATTTCATTATAATGGTCCATTCATCAGTGGATGAATAGCAGACTTTATTTTAACTCACTGATATAAGCTCTACATGTGCACATATATTACTAATCCTCTGGAGCTGTTCATCAAAGCCTTACATTAAACTTGCATGATGAATTGAATAAAGGAATATCATTCCTCAAGGAAGTTTTACTTCTACAGCAACCTCTCAATAACCCTAAATTCACAGACACATTCTTTCCCATGTTGCTGTGCTCTAGCAAAACCCATGCTGGCAAAGTGCCCTTAGGTTAGTTAATTCCTGAACCCACAGGGAAAGGTTCCAAAGTGCCCTGCCTCACAGCCTCTTCCCACAGATACACACCTGGGAGCAATCTCTGACAAGCAGCTGTCTACAGGCACAGATGTGTGTGTGTTGGGACAGCCAAGGAACACACCTAATTTGGTAGATGGCATCTCTGATGTGGTGGGCTTTCTTGTGCTGTTTTTGACAATATGTATGCATTATGATGTGCTTGTTTAATAAACAGTGATTAAGTGCACCCAAAACAAAAATGAGAACTTAATACGTGGTGCTGAAATGTTTATGTACTAAAACTGATTTGTGTACTCTTCTTTTCTTTTTTTATTGATTTCAGGCAGGAAGGGAGAAGGCGAGAGAGAGAGAGAGAGAGAGAGAGAGAGAGAGAGAGAGAGAGAGAGAGAGAGAGAGAGAGAGATCAATGATATGAGAAAGAATATCTCAGGTATGTGCCCTGAATGGGAATCGAACCTGGGACCCTTCAGTCTGCAGGCCAATGCTCAATCCACTGAGCCAAAATCAGCTAGGGCACTAGTGTACTCTTTATTACCTGTTCCCACACCTCTAAATATCCTCTGAAGGAATCCTCAGCTTACAGACATACATTCTCCAGTTGTCAGTACTGATGTTATGTATAGTTTTAGGGACACTTTTTTTTTTATTAATTTAAGTGGTTTATTTCCTTCTTTCTCCTTCTAAATGGCTTTTGATTTTCTTTTATTTCTAATTTAATTTATTTTTATTGAAAGTATTACATATGTCTCCCATTTCCCCCACTGGTGTCTCCCCGCCAGCACTGGTCCCCCAACACATGCCCTCACCCCCCTATTGTCTGTGTCCATTAGTTATGCTTATATGCATTCATACAAGTCCTTTGGTTGATCTCTTACCCCTCCCCCACCCCTGCTTCCACCCTGCCCTGCCTTCCCTCTCAGGTTTGACTCTCTGTTCAATGCTTTTATATCTCTGGATCTACTTTTGTTCATCAGCTTCTGTTGTTCATTATATTCCACAAATGAGTGAGATCATGTGATATTTATCTTTCTCCGACTGGCTCATTTTGTTTAGCATAATCTTCTCCAGGACCATCCATGCTGTTGCAGATGGTAAGAGTTATTTCTTTCTCTTTTTTTTTAAAGCAGGAAAGTATTCCATTGTGTAGATGTACCAGTGTTTTTTAATCCACTCATCTGCTGATGGGCACTTTGGCTATTTCCAAATCTTAACTATTGTAAACTATGCTGCTATGAACATGGGGGTGCATATATCTTTTTCTGATTGGTGTTTCTGATTAATTAGGATATATTCCTAGAAGTGGGATCACTGGGTCAAATGGGAGTTCCATTTTTAACTTTTTGAGGAAACTCCACACTGTTTTCCACAGTGGCTGCACCAGTCTGCATTCCCACCAGCAGTGCACGAGGGTTCCTTTTTCTCCACATCCTTGCCAGCACTTGTCATTTATTGATTTGTTGATGATAGCCATTCTGAAAGGTGTGAGATGGTACCTCACTGTTGTTTTGATTTGCATCTCTCAGATAATTAGTGACTTTAAGCATTTCTTCATATGTCTCTTGGCCTTCTGTATCTCCACTTGTGAGAAGTGTCTATTTAGGTCATTTGCCCATTGTTTTATTGGATTGTTTATCTTCTTTATGGTAAGTTGTATGAGTTCCCTGTAAATTTTGGAGATTAAAACCCTCATCAGAGATAACATTGGCAAATACGTTCTCCCATGCAGTGGGCTCTCTTGTTGTTCAGCGACACCTGATACCTGCAGCCTCACTGCGTATATCTACACCTATAACAGGTGCTCAATAAATACTTGTCAAATGACCAGATAAATGATAAATGAAGGAGAAATACACTTGATATTTCTATCTTCCAGATAGCTATTATAGGCATATGATTTTACAGGAGTTGCTACTTGGATTGTCTCCCTTTTCAATCAAGTTTTCTTCTCTAAAATATTGTCGGTAGTTGCCTTATCAATAGATTAAATTTGATAGAGCCTGATACTTGTGGGGCTATTTCAATGCCATCTATAAAATGCTGGAACTAGTTATCCAGCTTGGAAGATGTAAATTTATTCAGATTTGATCCTCCTCTTAACTCTCCAACAATAGATTTTACAATATAAGAAATAATGGGGGCCTTTTATTTATAAGTAATGAATATAATATGTAAATAGACAGCCTTTCCCTTTGAGCATATCACAATGAGCCAGCTCTCAAATGAAAGTGGATCAGCCCTTTCTAGGCTAATGGTGTGGTCTGCATCACAGGGGTTATCAGAGACTCCTTTGCAGAATGCAAATGAAACATCTTGAATGACAAAAGGATCAAAGCACACCTAAACACTGTTCAGACCTGTTATTCATATTTTTATGCTTCAAAAACCTTGAAAGGAAAGATAAATTAGAATTGAAAAGAGATGTGCTTTCCACAGTATCTATTATTTAGATTTTTCATGTGTTTATCTTTCTTGGGTTACTTTGTTGCATCCTATGCTAGGGTGGTAGCTGAGATGTGTGTGGTGGAGGCAAAAAACATGAGTGTCCTGGCTCAGCTAACCACAAGCTATTTGACTTTGTACAAGTTATTTGAACTTTCTGGTTTCCACTTCCATGTATGGGAATGGAATTAATTATACCTCATCAGGAAGTGAAGATTAAATAGATATGAAAGCAGCACTTCTCAAACTGTTTTAACTTTACCTTTATTGTTGAAAGTATTATACATGTTCTTTTTCTCCCCATTGACTCCTTCTAGCCCACACCTGTCTCCCACCCTAGGCCTTTATTAAAATATTGTCTGTGTCCATTTAATGAATACAGATCACTTGGGGATATCCTATATAATAAAATCCTAATATGCAAATCGACCGAACGGCAGAACGACCGGTTGCTATGATGCGCACTGACCACTAGGGGACAGACACTCAACATAGGAACTGCCCCCTGGTGCTCAGTGTGCTCCTACAGGGGAGTGCTCAGCCAGAAGCTGGGCTTATGGCTGAGGAGCACAACGCTGGTGGCAGGAGCCTCTCCTGCCTTTGTAGCAGCACTAAGGACCTCTCAGAAGTCGTTCCCTGGTTTAGGCTCATAGGGAATGGGCCTAAACCAGCAGACAGACATCCTCTGAGGGGTCCTGGACTGCAAGAGGGTGCAGGCCAGGCTAAGGGGCCGCCAAACCACCTCCATCCCCAGTGCACAAATGTCATGCACCGGTCCTCTAGTTCTTAATAATGCAGAGTCTGTGTAATTAGTCACTAGGTCTGTATAACTAACAAGATCCCAAGTAGTACTGATGCTGCTGTTCTGTGGAACCCATATTTAGAAAACATCACTGGAAAGCACTGTTATTCTTCCAAATGATAGTGAGTTTGTGTCCTCTTGCCATTTTTATTTACTGCATGCTTTTCTTCAGTATCTATTCAACCAACAATGATCAGATGTTCATTCTATAGCAGGTACTATAGCAATTTCAGAGATTATAAAGGCATTGCTCTATCCTCGGGAAGCTCGCAATCTATTTGAGAACAAAAATTATCTACCATCACAAACAGCTTGGACTCTGAGAACCTACGTTCCCTACCCCTTCTACTCACACAGCTTTCTGTGTACATTAATATGATTTACCATTTCATGCTCTTCATTAATGTAACTTGTCTAGTCCAGGAAACTCTTGCCCAGGCCAATAACTTGATTAGTCATTAAAATAACTTTTCCAAAGTCCCATCAGCAATAGAGAATTCGCACTCTAATATTCTCTAAACCTCTTGCCTCAAAATCCCTACTGTACCATTTCCACTAAACCATTTCATGATCATGATCCTTACCCAATCATAATTATGCCTCCACATTGAAACACCAACCTTGAACCAAACTGTGAAATCTCAATAAAATCTAAATGCATCCTCCCTCCAGTGAGACACTCACTCCAAAGCTCTGTCAAGGTGATAATAAATGAACTCATCTCTGTCTTATGAACAGGTGGTATTGGTGATAATAGAGGAGCCAACATTCCACATAGGGAAGAAACACAGATAAGCATATTACAAGCCCTGTCAGCCCTCGTGTACCTCCACACTTCCTATCAGTCTCTATTTGTGACCTTGGTTATCAGGATCTCTCCTTGTCTTCAGTTAATAATTCAGGATGGTTTTCCTGTATTTTAGTCATAATTCCAGTTTGGTCCTGGGAAAGTAATAGTGTAGTTTCTACTTAATCTGTCCCCATTTTGGAATTGTCACTATTCACAGATGGCATGATATTGTACATATAAAACTCTAAAGACTCCTCCAAAAAAAACTATTAGATTTAATAAATGAATTTGGCAATGTAGCAGGATACAAAATTAACAGCAAGATATTTATGGCATTTTTATACACCAATAATCAAATCTCTTAAAGAGAACAAGCAAACAAACAAACAATCCGATATACCATAGTAAAAAAAATTAATATACTTAAGAATAAACTTAACCAAGGAGGTAGAAGACCTATACTCAGAAAACTACAGGATGTTGGTAAAAAGAGATCAAGGAAGAAATAAGCAAGTGGAAGAATATACTGTGTTCATGGATTGGTAAAATCAACATCATTAAAATGTCCATAATACTCAAAGCAATCTATAGATTCAATGCAATACCTATTAAAATACCAATGGCATATTGCACAGATCTTGAACAAACACTCCAAAATTATATATGGAACAAAAAAAGCCCTCAAATAGCCACAACAATCTTGAGAAAGAAGAACAAAGTTGGAGGGATCACAATATCAGATATAAAATTATACTACAATGCCATTGTAATAAAAACAGCCTGGTAGTGGTACAAAAACAGGCATATAGATCAATGGAGCAGAACAGAGACCCAGAAATTGACCCAAATCATTATTCTCAATTAATATTTGACAAAGGAGTTAAGAACATACAATGGCATAAAGACAATATCTTTAATAAATGTGCCAAGAAAATTGGACAGTTACATGCAAAAAATGAAACTAGACCACAAACTAACACCAACGACAACAATAAACTCAAAGTAGAAAAAAGACTTGAATATAAGTCATGAAACCATAAAAATCCTAGAAGAAAATAGGCAGCAAAATCTCAGACACTTCTTCTAGAAATATGTTTGCCAATACGTCTCCTAGAGCAAGGAAAACAAAGGAATAAATAAACAATTGGGACTATATCAAACTAAAAAGCTTATGCATAGCAAAAGAAAATATCAAAAAAATGAAAAGGGATCCCACTTTATGGGAGAAAATATTTGCCAATGATACATCTGATAAGGGGTTAATATCCAAAATATATAAGGAACTCATGCAACCTAACAAAAGGAAGATAAACAATCCAATTAAAAAATGGGCCAAGGACATAAATAGACACTTTTCCAAAGTGGAAATATAGAGGCCAAGAGACATATAAAAAATGCTCTAAGTCACTAATGATCTGAGAGATGCAAATTAAAACTACAATGAGGTATCACCTTATACCTCAATAAATCAATAAATCAACCAACAAATTACAAGAGCTGGTGAGGTTGTGGAGAAAAGGGAATCCTAGTACCCGGCTGGTGGGAATGCAGACTGGTACTGCCACTATGAAAAACATTATGGAGTTTCCTCAAATAATTCAATATGGAACTCCCATTTGACCCAGTGAATCCCACTTCTAGGAATATATCCTAAGAAACCCAAACACCAATCAGAAAGTATATATTCACCTCTGTGTTCATGGCAGCACAATTTACCATAGCTAAGATTTGGAATCTGCCTAAGTGCCCATCAGCAGATGAGTGGATTAAAAAGCACTGGCACATCTACACAATGGAATACTATGCTGCTGTAAAAAAGAAGGAACGCTTACCATTTGCAACAGTATGGATGTACTGGAGAGCATTATGCTAAGCGAAATAAGCCAGTCGGAGAAAGATAGATATCACATGATCTCACTCATTTGTGGAATATAATGAACATAAACTTATGAACTAAAATAGATCTAGAGACATAGAAGCATAGAACAGACCATCTAGCCTTGGAAGAATGGCAAAATAAATTTAAAAAAGAAAGCATGCTACAAGGAGATAAGCAGTGTTGTTAAGGAGTGGATTCAGAGATTTTAGCTCCTTCACTGGCCATCCCAATTTAAATATCATCCAAACCTATGTTTATAACCAATTCCCTAATTCCCTCTCACCTCACCCAGGCATTTTTATGGCATCACAAGTACCACCATTGACTGTGATAAAGTATATAATAGGTTTATACCCCAATACTGCACTGGAAATACATGAGGGTGATATTAACCCAGACAATGGGACAAGAGGTATCTTTTGGTGGATGTGATGGCTGAGCTAAGACTTGAAGGAAATAGGTCAAGAATTAGGGAAAACCCGGCATCCAGACAGATACTGTAAGATTATGATGACATTTTCGCGAAAATACACAATTGGAGAAAAGTTCCAAATATAAAAGAACAGGCTTGCCCTAGTCAGTTTGTCTCAGTGATTAGAGTGCATGTATGGACTGAAGTGTCTTGGATTCATTCTATTCTGGTCAAGGGCCCATACCTCGCTTGTAGGCTTGATCCCTGCCCTGGTCGGGGTGCATGCAAAAGGCAACCAATTGATGTGTCTCTCTCACATTGATATTTCTCTCTCTCTCTCTCCCCTCCTTTCCACTCTCTCTAAAAATCAATGAAAAAGAATTCCTCAAGTGAGGATTAACAACAAATAAAAGAGCAGGCTTTCATGTCATGTTTATCAGTTTATGCCATGGCTACTCAATGTGCGCTTACTAATAGGCTCCCCAGGTGATTTTTCTTTTTTAACTTTATTTTTATAAGGGACACTATAACAGATGTCCCTATTTTCTCCCCTTTTGCACATCTCCACCCAGTTCTCACCACCCCCTTACCCCTAGCCATCACCACACTGCTGTCTGTGTCTATGGGTTATTCATACATGTTCTTTGGCCAATCCTTTCACCTTCTTTCATCCAGTATCCCCCTCCCGCTCTTCCTTCTGACAGCTGTCAATCTGTTCCATGTATCCATGCCTCAGTTTCTCTTTTGTTCATCAGTGATTTTTATATACATCAAGGTGTGAGGAGCATTGCTCAAAATAATATTCTTGAATCTATGGGAAACTTGAATGATTTTAAGGAGGGACGTGACATAATTGACTTTGCATTACAGAAAAATTACTGTGTCTATTTTTTCCTTCAGGATTCATATGCCAGGCATTGACTTAGGAGTTGGGAATTCAGCACTACTTAGGATAGATTAGATGAATCTCCCCATTCAACATTCGTTCAACAAACATTTATTTATTGCATGCCAACTTTGATTTGACCTGTCAAGCTTGATTTAGAAGCAGTACTACACTGATGACTGTTTTGAATGCAGTCAAGTTTTGTCAGTCAGGACAAGTAATTGTTGAGAATCTCCTAGAATGCTTTACTCAGAATTGCTTTATGCTATCAGGCTGGTAACTGAAACATGAAAGGTTTTGTTGATGTAATTTTATAGAATTTTTATTGCAATGATATTTGCTGTATTGTGACTTGACCCATGGTACAAGTTGTAGTATAAGATACGGATCAATATTGGTTTTTAAAATGAACAATATGAGATGTACAGCTTGCAAATTTAAACTTTAATATTAGTGATGATAAGATCAGTACTATTTTTGCTAACATATGCAGAGGATTGTCCTTTGGTGACTCAAAAGCAAAACAATAAATTCTAAGTATGTGGAATCTGTGTTTTTAATAATCTGTACCTTACCAGAGCTCATACACACAGTGTTAGGAGCTCAGAAGGCTGGCTAGCCGGTTTCACACATGTTTTAGTCTTGCTTTGTACATGCAGACATAATGAAGGTCAGTGGACAATAAGTTTTAAGTTTTAGCCCTAACCGGTTTGGCTCAGTGGATAGAGTGTCAGCCTGTGGACTGAAGGGTCCCAGGTTCGATTCCGGTCAAAGGCATGTACCTTGGTTGCGGGCACATCCCCAGTAGGGGGCGTGCAGGAGGCAGCTGATCAATGTTTCTCTCTCATTGATGTTTCTAACTCTCTATCCTTCTCCCTTTTTCTCTGTAAAAAATCAATAAAATATATTTAAAAAATAAGTTTTCAGTTTTATTTTATTCAGGGTTGCTTTAACCTCTTGTGATCTACTAGACTGGATCATTATACAAGAAATCGAGCCCTATGTCTAAGTATAAAACATCATTTTCTGGACTCAGTTCTCTTATAGGTACAAAAATACTGACTTTAGTTCAGAGGGAGTGTGACTCCCACAAGCCTTTAATGGTATCCTAATAGCCTCATATAGTTTGAGGGAGTCCCTACACCATGGGCTCTAGCAATTTGCTTGAGCAGAGATTCAGATAGGCTTCCCTGAGAAACTGGCCGGGCACTGAAGTGGAAATAGGCTGTGACAATCTGCATCCTTGCTGGCACGCGACTCCTTTCATCACAGGCTATTGTGTTGAGGAGTCACACATTACTCATTTTGTATGATAGGTTATTCTAATGGGAAAACTGTGGCTCTGACAGAAACCAGACCAAGGTTCAAATCCTGCCTTCAATACTCATTAGCTGTAGAACACTTTTCAAGACCTTGGGTTTCTTTTACAATTGGTTCTTTGATTTACTTAATGGCAATGATAATAATAATATCTGCCTTGCAGAGTTGTTTGAAGGATTAAATATAATAAAATGTATATAGTACTTGGCACTTAATGGACTCAATAAATATTATGTTATTTCAGGTTATTAAAGACTCACATAAAATGCAAATTTACTTTAGTCACAATAGTCGCTAATATTTTTTTAACAGGTGACTTTAATTGAATTGGGAAGTGAGTTGTAAAGAATAAACCCTGAGTAGAAAGGATACTTGAAGTATGCGAAAGGCAGAAAAAAGGAAGGGAGGGCTGTAGAAATTAGACTGACATCTAAAAAGACAGTGGGCCCCAATTCTCAGAACTATTGAATGAAGATATCACCAAACCATCCATGGGGACATTAAGGACAGGTAAAGTAAAATAGCTTGCCTAGGACTGAGAGTTAGAACACTACAAATCCAGGATTGAAAACTCCCTTGACTGGTGACCTCAAAAACTACAAATGTGAAATGAAAAAAATTAGCTCAGGGTATGGGATGGTAATCTCTTTGCCTCTGCCCTCCCAACAGGAAACATTGCTTAGTGTAAACCAGTGATATTCCTCAGCTTCCATATGGAAGTGCCAAATTGTGTGCAGGGTTTTCTGCCATTAAACACCTGAGATCCCCTACAATCAAGGCCATGGGAAAACAATGGTGCATCCTAATATTCATGCTATCTCAGGGACTCTGAGACATGCCTTTTCCATGCTGATCAATGATGATGGTCCACCAGAGAGAGCACAGTCAAGAGGCAGCTTTTATACTGCTGTCCCAAATCACTGTAGAGACTGCTACGGATATGAAGCAACAGGTATTGTCATGAAGACCCCGCCTAAACAATCATGCACTCTAAGGAGGCATGCCTCTGAATAGAGTCTCCACAGAGATTACTCTAAAACATGTATCTCCAAACCATACTTTCCCCCTCAATCTCAGACTTATATTCAAATACACCCTTTTTTACTTTAAGGTGATGTCTAACAAACTTTAAAACAAGTGCAAAAACCCCCCACAATCTCTTATTTCCACCTCTACTCCTTCACCATCTAACTGATCCTTCCATCATTTTCTCCATTCTACCCACCTTATAGCCATCCTGGACTCCTCTCTTTTACAAACCACACCACATTTATTTTAAAAATCCTGGCAGTGCTATTCTCCAAAGACACCCCAAATTCATCTCGTTCTTGTTATCTCCACCACAAACATCCTGGTTTAGAAATACCATTATCTCTCACTTGAATTATTGTGATGGCGCCCTGCTTCCTCATTAGCTACTCTATCGTCTATTCTCCATGCAGCAGCTAGAGTGATCTATCAAAGCCTCAGTCAATTCATCTCATTTCTTTCCCTAAATGATGATTCCACTTATATAAATTTATCAAAAAGACAAAATTAAAGAGATGGAGAACTTATTAGTGGTTGCCAGGATTTAAGGATGGGGATGAGGAGTCTGGATGGATATGACTATAAGGGAGCAGCTCAAGTTAGTTCCTTTGTGACATTGGAACCATTCCATGTCTTCACAGTGGTAGTGGTTACATGATGCTATACATTGTATAGAGTTACTCAGAATACAGATATAAATGAGTGCATGTAAAACCTGGTGAGTCTGAGTAAGGCCTGTAAATTATACCAATGCTAATTTCCTGGTTTTAATATTGTGTGTAGTTATTATGAAAGATGCAACCATTGGAGAAGCTGGGTGAAGGGTACTCTAGATATATCTAAACTATTTTTACAACTTTGATGAATCTAATTTACTTACAAATAAAAATACTTAAAAATACCACACATACATGCTATTCCTTAAGACTTTGCATTTGCCATTTCTCTACTTGGAATATTTTTCTTTCCTATATGTGAATAGCTAATTCCTTCACTTCCTTTAGATTTCTGCTCACAGATAACCTCATAGAAGTCTTCTCAGTCTGCCACATATAAAACAGAAATTTCCTGTTATTTTTTCCTCTATACCCTTACCCTGCTTTAGTTACCTCATTAATACTAACATCTGATACACTATCTATTTATTTGTTTATTTCATATTTTTCTAAGTCTCTCACTAATATATGAACTCCTTAAATAGAGGAGTTTTATCTGTGTTTTTTATGTTATCCTTGTACCTAAAGCAGTACCTAGCTTATTGTAGGTACTCAATAAATATTTGATGAATGAATAAATCAGTGAACAGGTAAAGCTACCATGCAGAATGTCTTAACAGGAAAATCTTGGTCTTCACTTTTCATTCTGACAACATTACTCACATTCCTTAACATTATTTGGGGGGGGGAAAAACCTAACAACACCTGGGGAAAGAGAAAGAAACTTGTTCTTATGGCTTCCACAACACAAACAAAAACAAATAGTGTTATTAGTAGCAGATGTTTTTCTTTTGATAATTTACTTGAGTGTTACCATGTTGAACTGTATTATGGATAGAACACAGCACACACATATAAAAATAAGTAACTTCCCTGGGAAGAATCAATACAGGCAGTCCCCAGCTTACAAACAGGTTGTGTTTTGCACATCTGAAAGGCAGCTGTTTAATGATCTGCTAGATGGTCTCTAACCGTTCTGGCTGGCTTCACTTCACCCCTACCTGTGCATTCAGGCATACCCTATTCCTTGGAACCAAGCCTGTCCCTAACCAGGGGGACCCAATGTCATTAAATTTCACCGGTTAGTCTACAAACTAATATTTCACTTATAAATAAGATGCAATATTGTATAAATAGTGTTGATCTGATTCTGCGTGCTGGGAATAGGAGTTCCAGTCCTTAGATTTCAAGGAAGTTTAATGACACACACAAGAAAAGCGATGCCATGTGTGGATGGAAGTGTGGGCTTTGAAATCTGGCACACCATGGAATCAAACTCACTCTGACACTGCCTTTGTGATCTTGGTTCAGTTTCCTAACCTCCTAAAACTTTCCTTTCCTCAACTGTAACTTGGAAATAGTAATGAAGACTACCTTCTAGGTTTGTTTTGAGGATTAAAGGAGAAAAGCATTTAGCACATAGAGTTCCATAAAATTATTTCCTATTATTACTCTTTTAATGAATCTGAGCTCCCTAAGTTATGAATGATGGTTTATATATCTTGATAACCCAACAGCCTAACAGAGTCCGTGGTACACTGTTAGTGCTCAATACATATCTGATGAATGAGTGTTAAATAAGAATATTGATTCATATACTGGAGAGGGATGTATTAACAGATAGGCAATAGGTCTTTAATGTCTGAGAGTCTATCCTTCTAAGATGTTTTGTTTTTAGCTTCTTCCTGTCCCTTCCCATTCTCCACTCACAATACTGCTAAAAAACTCTTCCTCCTCCCCTCCTCACCCTCTAGTGGGAGGAACATTGGGGACATTGAAAATAAATACAACCCATCTTGCATTTTTTATTTTGGTTGGAATTTGAGTCAATATTTAGTAAATTTCATTTTTTTAAATAGCTATTTTCATTGAAGAGTTAAAATACCTCTCTTATACAAGATAAGCATGGGCTGCCTACTACAGCATCCTTTGATTTTATGTGAGTCCCACCTACTCCATCTCTGAAGCTTCTGCTGTCCCAGTGATTAGGATATGAGGAGCCCCACAGAAGTTGTTCACTGTAATGATCTCCTGATCTACACAGATGAACTACCTCTCTTGAGAAGCCATTAGTCCATTGGCTCATTCCTGAACAAGATGTCTAAGCTGAGTACCATTGCTGACACTTGCTATCAACTCCTCACCACCGCCCCCCCCCCGCCCCCCCCCTCGCCATCCTAGATTAACACATAGCATTTTGATCTCTGGAATTCTGAGCAATGATCCTACCTATTTGTGCCCTGGTCCCATATACACTGATTACCTTCCTTTCAGTCTTACCATTAAATTCTTATCCTCCTCCTCTAGAAACAAATGTTAAGAATCACCAATCTTCTCTTTGAAAAAGTTTAGGCAGTTAATCTCTAAAATAACTTTAACAGACTGACACAAAATCATACCTTGACCAATTACAGTTAAAAAATCTAATTCCCCTGAGAGGAAAGTAGGAAAGTATAAAAATGACTTGAAGAAAGGAGTTGAAATGTATAACAAACTGTTGCTTAATATTTAACCTAAATGTCCCCTGGTAGGCTCAAGCTGATTATTTCCCTGCCTTTGATGGCTTGTGCAAATAATTGGTCTCTCTTCTCTTTATCACCTCCTTGAACTATTAAGTCCCCCTTGATGTTTTCTCATGTATGAACATGCCAGAAATACTTACCCTGATTTTGTAAATGATTGTCAAAAATTATCTGGCCCACATAAACTACACAAAAAATACACAGTACTTGTCAAGATTCCTCAAGCTATAGCTCTTCTGTCCATATAACCTGACATCTTTCTCTTTTCTCCCTGCTTTACTTAGCTGGTGACTCAAATAGACTGCCTGCGTAATTCACCCCTACTCTGAGTTGATTGGCTGATCTGTCGGTTACACTGGGTGGTTTTTTCATCTTTTAGTCCCTAGATGTAAATTATGCAGAAAGAAGTATAATTGTGCTCTACAATGTACTAGACTAATGGATAAATTCATAATTTGCCATGGTACCAAGAATTATAGAGTCTTCCTTGATCAAGGCAGGGCAGTCATTGAGCCAAATCTCTAAAGTTGACATGGATTTCTCAGAAATGAAAATCATAAATGGGTTCATTATAGTTCATGATTTTAGGGCCTGGCTTAGAAATTACTGCCTAGACAAGGGCAGTTAACTGACCTATATAAGCTTGCATTGTAAATGTCGCTCATCACTACACATAAATTGCATTATGGATATGTCCTTTGAGGTCCTGAAGAACAGAGTTCTCCTAGTCTCTCAACAAAGAACCTACTGGGAGAACCAAAAAAAAAAAAAAGACAAAAGTTTTTGTTGTTGTTGTTTGTGTGTGGTTTTTTTGTTTTGTCTTGTTTTTGTTGTTTGTTTGTTTTGTTTTGTTTTTTAGCTCTAGTTGGTTTGGTTCAGTGGATAGAGCATCTGCCTGTGGACTGAAGGGTCCTAGGTTCAATTCCAGTCAAGGGCACATGCCCAGGTTATGGGCTCGATCCCTAGTAGGGGGCATGCAGGAGGCAGCCAATCAAAATGATTATCTCTCATCATTGATGTTTCTCTCTCTCTCTCTCCCTCTCCCTTCCTCTCTGAATTTAATAGAAAGGGGGTATTTTTGTAATCATCACCTATTCACCTCAATTCTATCTTGACTCTTTAATACCCTAAGTGCATGGGTTTCATAGCTTCATGGAGTGAATTAGTTTCCTTAGTAAATATTTCTTGATTATTTTTTCCTTTTGTTAATAACTATGTGTTGTATATTAATGAAACTCAGGAATTCCCCAGGTAACTTTAAATAACAACCATTATTTCTTAAAATGAACACTGGCCTGCTAGTAACAGAATAAGCATACTGCCTCGTTTAACCATTAGCTGTGATGATTTTATCTGAATCATTCTTACTCTTGCCACTGATTTCTGCGATATATCTAGACTGGGATCAGGGACAGGGACTCTGTTCTCCACATGATGATTCATACAGAGTTAAAGTTTTAATCTTGGTTTACATGTCAATATGTTGCTCTAATCAAGCTGCTTTCTATCATGTTGGTTAAGTCAAACATCTACAATGGTTTCTTTAAAAATGACTGAGAAGCATCAATTCATCACAGGAGGTTGCTATGCATCCATATACAAGATGACGCTGGTGAACCAAGAAAATATTGACAATCTGAAAACAAAATGCTGTAGGAGGTTTGGGTGATACTGGAAGTAAAAGTTTCAACAACTATAAATGTGGCCTCTCCATGTGTCCATCTGTCCACAATTTCATACCATCTGCCCCTTCTCTAGAGTTGCCATGGAAGAGAAATTCCAACAATTTCATTTACCTAATATTTATTTGGTAAAAAGATGGGTATCATTTTTAGTGTTTATATTTTTAATTTAATTTTTTTTATTGTTTAAGGTATTACAAATAGTAGTACATATGTCACCTTTTTCCCCATTGACCTTCCCACCCACGGCTTCCCCTACCCCCAGGCACTTGCCCTCACGTCTCTCCAGTGTCTTGCATCTGTTGGTTGTATTTATATGCATGCATACAACTTCTTCAGTTGATCTCTTACCACCCCCTCAACCCTCCCCTACCTTCCCACCGTAGTTTGACAGTCTGTTCGATGCTTCTTTGTATGATGTCACTTATTTATGGATAATAAAGAACATTATAAACCGTTTAACAAAAATAGACAGAGGCAAAGAAGCATCATTTTCAGTTTTACATGAGATAAAAGTTTTATATTAGTTCATTTCATCATGTTTCTTTTTTGTTTGTTTCCACTCATCTTTTACCCTTAGAATGTACACATACTAGATTTTTATGTCAATATAATGGCAACAAAGGAAAATTTGCACGTATTATCTTCTCAATTTTGAAAGGAAGATAGGAAGAAAAGATCAACCCAGGATTTAATCTCAGTACCTGTGATAAGGGTTTTTTCCCCTTAATGATTATCCCCCTGATCTCTGCTTTAGCAAGTACTTCCTCCTTTTTCCTAGTTTCCATCTCAGAATTGGTCATGAGCTGTATCAATTGGTATACATGTTGTAATTCTATACCTGTTACTTTTGATGTATTTTCATATTTAGCAAAGAGGAAACATAAGGGTGTGAGAACACTATGGATGCTGAAATAATAAAATTGAAAATATTATGTCTCCTATTTCTTGTGCTTGTAATTTTCCTGTTTGCTCTCAGATCCATTCCTCTTAATTCCCTTGCATCCTACATTTCCCCAACTCCCTTGCAATAGGCTTCCCATTGGATTTGGCTAATAGAAAACAATGATGAGAGATTGGTCGGTGGAAATAAAAGAGAAACATGGGCATTTCTTTCCATTTCTCTCTGCTTCTGGTTGTGGCTCCAGCAGAAGCTGCATATTTCCCGTGATGCCAGTGTGTACTGGAAAGACTCTCCCTCCTAGATTCCAACTCCCAACTAGCAGCATCTGTTCCGAATCCAGCTCTAGCCCTGTTGGTTTGGCTCTTGGGCTCTGGTAATATTCCATAGTCTCTTACTCCAAAAACCTTAGAGTTAGTAGTTGCTTCACATAGATGCTAATCTCTGGGCTGCCTCACCACCCCTTTTTGGACTTTGTGTGTCTCAACATTTTTGTAACTAGTTCCTCATATTAAATTTCTCATACCAGACGAGGATTTCTCAACCTCATCACTATTGACATTTTGACACAGATAATTATTTGCTGTGGGAGGCTGTCCTGTGTCTTGTAGGGTGTTCAGTAACATTTCTGCCTCTACCCATTAAATGCCAGTAACACATCTGCTGTTGTGCCAACCAAGAATGTCTGCAGACATTGCCAATTTTCCCCTGAGTGACAGAATCACCTGTGACTCGGAACCACTGTTTTAGACTAGAGCAGCTCTTTTCCTGATTGGAGCCTGACTGTAATTATAGCTGTAATCATTTAAGATTTGAATAAGATGAAATGATGATATATACATATCGCCATATACTACTGGTAAGCAGTCAAGGCTTATTTGATAAATTAAAAATAGATTCATTAATATGAAAATCACTGTGAAACCCTGATCTACTTTTCTCAAAATTAATCATTATTTTATATTGTTCAGTTATATTTTCATTTCATTAACCATCAAAGGGCCTTTGAAATATTTCATTTAATGCCATGCCTATATACCAAGAAAGTAAAATGAAACATCTGATTAACTGATACAGAAAAATATGATCAGAAAAATAAAATTTTAGACAGAAGACATACTGGTACAGGATAATAGTTCTTTATTGACACCACACACTATGATCAGGCCATTTTTTCCTGAGCACAATGTGTTTTCAACAATAAAAATATCATATCCTTTACTTGGTACTTATTAATCCTTCCTCTTTTAATGCTTATGTTCCTAATTTTATTTTTATGGCCTTTGCTCATGCCTAATGCTAGTGGCAGGACCATTAAGCCTGGCCAGTGTGGTTTGGTGGTTAGAGTGTCAGTCCACACACTAAAGGTCTCAGGTTCAATTCCCAGTCAAGGGCACATATCTTGTGTTGCAGCTTCCCTCCCTACCCTAGTCGGGGTACATGCAGCAGATAGCCAATCGATGTGTTTCTCTCACATTCATATTTCTCCCTCCCTCCCTCCTTCCTTCCCTCCCTCTCATTCTCTCTAAAAAAACAATGGATATATGCATCCTTATGGTCATAGCAGCACAATTTACCATAGTTAAGATTTGGAAATAGCCTAAGTGCCCATCAGCAGATGAATGGATTAGAAAACTGTGGCACATCTGCACAATGGAATACTATGCTGCTATAAAAAAGAAGGAATTCTTACCATTTGCAGCAGCATGAATGGAACTGGAGAGCATTATGCTAAGTGAAATAAGCCAGTCAATGAAAGAAAAATACCACATGATCTCACTCATCTATGAATAATAAAGACCATTATAAATTGGTAAACAAAAATAGATACAGAAGCAGAGCAGCATCGAACAGACTGTCAAACTACAGCAGGAAGGTTGGGGAGGATTAGGGGGTTAAGAGATCAACTGAAGGACTTGTATATATGCATATAAGCATAATCAATGGACATAAGACAGTGGGGATAGGGGAGGCTGGGGGAAGGTCAAGGGGAAAAAAAGGAGACATATGTAATACTCTTTGTAATACTTTAAGCAATAAAACAAAATTAAAATAAATAAATAAATAGCAATGGAAAAAAAATATCCTTGAGGATTAACAAAATAAATAAATAAAGGGTCATTAACTGACACCATTATTCACACCTTGTTGAACTGGTATAACAATGCTTCAGTAAAATTGCCCTGAGAATTCTCTTTGTGCTTAGTTGCAACTACAGAAAAGCAATATCCAATTACATCAGGGATGAAATAAAAAGGAAATGTGAAGATTACTTATATTCAATTGTTACTATATAAGATAACTTGCATGAATAGACAAATAAATGTGTACATATTTGCTTGAACTACATGTGCCCAGACCTATATTTAAGATATTTTTCTTATCTTTTAAAACTCATTTTTATCATTCATACATTTGACAATCATCTAATAGTATGACCAAATGCTTTGTTTTAAGTATAATACTCATGTTATCAATGTTACTCCACCAAAATTAAAAGTGGCTAATTAAAAAAGAAAATCAAATTATTTTTAATGTCCTAACAAGCATTCTTTCCCCTTAAAGTAGTGAACAACTTAATCAGTCCAATACGTCCATAACGCTCATAGAGAAATATGGACAGGATTTGTAAAATAGAATAAAATGAAATCCCAATAGATTACTAATGTTTGAGCCTTAATTTAGGAGGTAATAAAATACATCATTGATTAATCATCTCAGGGAATTGCATGGTTTCAGAAATAAGAAAAGGAAGAACAAAAGGGCTGAATTTTCCTGAATGATTTATAGACTTTGTTCATTCTAAACTTAGTAATCCTTCTCTAATCTGGAGAAGGTTTTTGTTTTAATTATTCAGATAGTTGTTCATAATGATATGAGAAGAAAAGAAATGAAAACATATTACAGGTCATATGATAGAAATCCTTCAGACTTCATAAGGCATTTGGTTTTAAATACTTACATCATTCATACTATACTGAAAAATAAGTTATTATGTGGTAGAATGTAATAAACATTACTCTTTTTGGGGACATATAAATTCCTGACTATGACATAGAATTTTAATGTATCTGGAATGTCCGTTCTCCCTTCCTCTAAGTAGTGAACTTTCTTTTTCATGGCCAACTAAATATTCCCAGCACTGTGAGAGTCTTCTCAAATCCTATAGCCAAGTTATTTCTGTTCTCTGTGCTCCCCATCTTCATCCTCTATTACATATATAGTCTTTCCATTTTGGATTTATAATCTTCAGTAAGTTGTGATTTTGTCTGTATGCCTCACTTACGTGTGATCTCACTGAAGTCAGAGACCAGAAGTTAATCAAGTTTGTATTCGTGGGTCGACTTTCTCACAACCTTGCTCATATGTAGAGGCCACTCAAAATATGTTTATGAAATTGAATTGAACATTTTTAATTAATTTACATTGAGAAATGAGATAAAACTTGAAGGTTTTTCGTGATAGTTGCAAAGCTTCAGATCAAAATAAAGATCACAATGTATACTGAATGCACTATCATTTGGAGACATAGGAGTGATCTGGATGAGCTTTTATTAGAGTATGGAATTTTTTTAAGGACATTAAACATCAATAATATTTTTTTCTTGATTTTGACCCAATTTCTTGTTCAGGATGAGACACCTGAAAGATATACATACTTTAACAGCTGATAGCTCAATTTGAAAATAAAATGTATTTTAATATTTTGGGGACACCCTGTATATAACACATTCACATTTTCAGCAACATGTGGGCTTTCTATTGATTTTTAAAAAGGTTATATAAGGATCCATGGAAAAGAAAAACAAACACACACTTCTCATGAGCACAATAGTACCCCAGAAGAGGCAGGTCACATTCACGCGTGCAATAATAATCATGCATTCCTGAAAAAATCACAGAGATGCTTTTAGTAAAGCAAAAGTTACTAAGCAGATAATCTGCCTATGTATTTCTGATATTTCCTGAAAAAACATTTTATAGACTAAACTAATCAATTACACATTTTAATTCTAAGGGCATTTTTCCTTCTAATATAATTCTGAATGTTTACCTGCATGCTTTTGGAAATTGATTTTTTAAAAGAAAAATGGAAGATTTACCTTTTCCTGTTACTTGATTAATGTGCAACTAACCTCTTGCAAGATTATTTTGTTCCATTTTGTATGAAGTGCCTTAAGTCAGTATGTGTGAGTGAGGAAATATATGTATTACAGTACTGCTTCATATTCACATTTTCAAGGTGAGTAGAAATAAAAAATAGATGGTACAAAGCTAAATTCATTGTTAATTGTCACAGAAAAGTGAATAAGAGAAAAAGATACAAGTCTGTATTTAGATAAAAGATATTTATACCTGCAATTTTTAACCATGTGCTGTGACAGGCACACGGGTATGCCACAAGCATTTTTAAAACATGCAATAACTGCCTGTTTAGTCAGGGGCACTGACTTCTTTTCCCTTAGATTGTCAAGTAAAAAATGACAACAGCCAACACAACAATAGCCATCCGGTGTGAATGAATCAAAATCATACCTATTTTTGTCAGATCGGCAAAAAATAGATTATATTTTTTGGCGTCCTGAAGAATTTTAATAATTTATGTGTGCCACGAGATGAAAAAGGTTGAAAATCGCTGCTTGATACAAATTAGGAAATTGGTGAGTTAAGCACCATCAAAGTCATAAACAAAAAGTGACCTTGAATAATTATAACTTATAATTTCTCTGGCAGAAAAAAAGACACTGCAAACATGATTTTTTTTTTCTGTGAAAATGAAGTTGTCAAGACCAAATAAGACTGGCTAACAGGCTGCCAACTGTGTTTCTAACTACAGTAATTGCACTGATTGGGCCTCATCATTAACTACATTTCTAGCCCTTATCACTCAATCAGAAAAGAAGAGAGAAAAAGAGATACATCTTTTAGGTGTTACAGCGCCTCATTACAGCCCCCCCCCCCCCCAGGACAGTTGATGCCTGTTGACAAATTGTTAGCTCTGAACTACAGCCCTGAAGCCAAATTTGAGCCCCTGCCTCTTTCTGTAAATGCAGTTGCTAGAACAGAGCCGCCATCTTCACAGAGCATTGTCTATGACTGCTTCCATATCACAATGGTGGAGTTTAATGGCAACAGAGACCTACCTTGTAGCCCCCAAACCCTAAATTAATTCCTTTCTGATCTTTTATAGAAAAAGATTGCTGATCCTTGCTATAAAGCAATGTTGCCTTTTGAAGCTATGGTAAGTTTAAAACAATTGGCGCTCATGTATCTTTCTTTTAGTTATTCTTTTAATAACTTTAAAAAATGTATTGTTATTGATTTCAGAGAGGAAGGAAGAGGGAGATAGAAATATCAATGATGAGAGTGACCCATTCATTGGCTGCCTCCTGCACACCCCACACTGGGGACTGAGCCTGCAACCCAGTCGTGTGCACTGACCTGAAATGGAACCGTGACCTCTTGGTTCAGGGGTCGATGCTCAATCACTAAGCCACAACAGCCAGGTGCTGGAGGCTAAGTCTGGAGGGTCATAATAAATGCGAGAAGTCCTCAAAAGGTTGAATGAACTCTTTGAGCAGGGCTGAAAATCTGCATATATTGTTACCTGCTGCTGGAACAGCTGAAGGCAATTCCCCTGACCTGATAATCCTTTACTGTTTACCAAACCATACCTTTGATATGTATATCTGCTTTGCTAAAGGGCAAAATGTGTGAATAAAAAAGCCATGGGTCTAAGCCTCCCCTGGTTCCCCCAAAATGCCTTCCAAAATTATTTTTCTTGTCTAGATTATTCATTTATATGCAGCCCCTTCTCCAGGTTCCTGAACCCTAGCTGTGGAAAAAACTGTAGAATTTATGGTGACCATGAAGAGACATCTGGAGAAGAAGATTCGCCAGAGCGAAGAAAAGCAGTTAATCGCAGGTGAAGGTGGGGACGGATCACTGGTAAAGGTGGGGTTCACCGGTAAATTCGGTGGGGAGATTCACTGCATGTAAAAGCCCATACCGAGCCTAGGAAATCGTCAGCCTCGGTGGACAGGAATGTCTTTTTCAAGCCAGGCCATAATGGGGAAGAATTCGACTGAAAGACTCCAGTCAACCTTTTGAGGACTTGCATTATGACTCGCATTTATTATGACCTGCTGAACTTAGCCTCCAACAGCCGGGCTCATGTATCTTCTTTTAAAAGTACAATTACTTTTCTTTTTCCAGATATATATATACACTTTGTTTTCTTGGAAGGAGCCTGGCTTCCAATTTCAAGGAGCCACCAAAGCAGAAGCACACAAGTAACTGTGTAACTTGTGAAGGTTTGAATATACTTCTTGGCAAAATGCAATATGTTAGGATGCTAGAAATATGTCTGCCTAGTACTTGTAAGGGGAATATATGGAGCGTCTCAGTTGAAACTTTGAAAAGATGTATTTTCTATTCTGGAGGCACTCTAGTATGACTTGCAGGTTGCATAAAAATATAGCAACTGGCATCATCAGAGTGGTTATTATCTATAAGGAAAACATTTGGCCCTGTGACAAGACATGTTAGAAAAAAATAAGCAAATAATAATATCTAATACTTTTTAAAAAAGTATTTAAATTAAAAACTTGGCTAATATAAATTTAAACTTATACACACTCATGAAGATATATGCTGAAACCTAGCACCTCAAGGAAATCTACCTGCATGGACCCTAGGCTGTTTTCTAGCCTTTAAATCTTCCTTAAAGGTTATTCTCAGGTGTTTAAAATTTTTTTCAATTATTATTTTATTTTTCCTTGTTATTGAATTTATTGGGGAGACACTGGTTACAAAACTATACAGGCTTCGGGTATACAATTCCACAACACATCAGCTGTACACTGCATTGCGTATTCACCATCCCAAGTCAAGTGTCCTTCCATCATCACTTATTCCTCCCATACTCTCATCCAAGCCCTGCCCCCATAGTCACCACACTATTCTCTATGTTCACAAGTTTTTTCGCTTTTTTCTTTATTTTAAAGTTGATATGACCACTTGTATAGGCCTTACATTTTATAAATAAAATTCATTTATTGATTCCCATTGTGTGCTTCTGTTGGATGGCTATATGATGTTGAACAAAAATGTTTCCGTTGTGTAAATCTTTGTGACACTTGGATAATAATATACAGTCTCATGTTAATAAAGACATTTACCTTAAACTCTGTATCCAGTAGATGAAGCTAAGAATAAACTCAGATGTATGAAATGCTGTACTTCAAAAACAAGGGGACTAGCTAACTCATCATCTCCCTAACCATCTTATAGGTGCCCTGGTTTTCTTGATCTTCTCCAAACATACAAAGCTAGTTCATTTTCAAGGCTTTTGCACTAGCTAAGCACTGTGCCTAGAATGCTTTGCCCCAGATCATTACCTGGTTGGCGTTTTTGTTTGTTTGTTGTTTTGTAAATCATGTCTTCTTAACAATCAAAACCTCAGTGAAGTCTTAAAGTAATTCCCAAGCTTTTTAAACTGTCTTTTAATTCTCTGCATAGCATTCCCCACTTGCTGACATTTTGTTCCTTTCTCAAATCATCTCCTAGCTCAGTTTACTAGAATCCTAGCTTATGTTAGCATGAACCTATTCTCTCTTGTATATAGTGTGCAATACATTGCTTGGAATATAGTGGCCACTCAATACACTAATCAATGCATTTATCTTGGGAAGCTAGAGCCATGGTTGTCCAGATGAGCTGCTAAGCATTGACATAACAAAAGGGAAAAAATAACAACAAAACAACAACAAACAAAAAAAGAAAAACATTTTTTCTGCCCTCAGAGTGCTCCTAATCTGGTTGGGGAAATGCTCACATACATTCACACAATTGTGCCACTTGAGGAACTATCCAATGGGTTACTAAGACAAGACATGTATTTTCAGAACACAAATAGAAAGAATTGAATAATAGCAGCAAATTAGAGAACAGTAGAGACAGGGAACGAGTATTGTAGTTGATATTTAGCTGAGTATAGAAACGGAGGCAAGGAATGAAGGCTCCAGGTACATGTTTATCATAAATGCACTGACATGAAGCAGTATGACATGCTTAGGGACATACATGTCATTCATGGTGGCCGCCTCTCTTAATGGCTTTCACATTCATTTCTCTGTCTAAACCTTTCACCCAGATTTCTCAAAATTAACACATTCAAAACAAATTCACCCCTTCTTTTTCTCCAAATCTCCTTTCCCTTGTTATCCATTTAATCATTATTTTATCCAACATAATAGCTTCTTATATTAGCTGATGGCACCTATAATTTCCATAAATGATTGTGACATTTCCTAAGGAAAATCAAGTCAGAGACTTGACATAACCTTTTTCCTCATCTTCTGCTTTCTCTCTCAGATCTTTCCACTTCCTTTAACCCATACCAGCACCACCATAGTCAAGACTATCACCACTTCTTGCCAAGATTACAGCAAAAGCCTCTTTTATTCTTTCAGACTTGCTTCCCTCCCAGCCATTCTCCACTTTTCAGCAAAATAATTCTCTGAATCCCGACACTTTCCTATTGTCCATAACTCTCTGACTTCCCAAAGCCCTGAGGGCAAAATGCAAACCTCTCAAATAGGAGTCAAAGGTTTTCAGGTGTGGCTCTATCCTCTCTTGAGCTTAGTCTCTTGGTCCCTTTCCTTTCAAACGTACTTGTCACACTCTTTTAGACCGTTTATTGTGTGACATTCTCTATCCTAGATCTTTCCATATGGTTATGCCCCCTGCATGAAAAATGCCCCACCACCCCCGCAATATTTTTGTGTGGTCAATTCTTACCTGTTAAATAGCCTTCAATTCCTTGTTTAAATATAACTTCTACAGAGATGCTTTCCCTGACCTAGATACTAATTCAGACTCCTAACACTACAAATGGTTCTCATTTCTCTCTCTCACTCTTGCTCTCTTTCATGCATGCCTCGTAAGCCTCATCATAGTTGATTATTTGTATAAAGTCTGATATCCCTGCTGGGACCATGTCTGTCATATTCAGTTTGGCATTCTCAGCATCTAGTTATAATTAATAATAACAGTCATTACTGAGGAAGCTAAGTAAATATTTGTTGAATGAATGATAGCAGGATGAATGAAAATGAAATGATGCAAACCAGTGAAGTGACAGAACGGAGTATTGAAAATGTAGATGAAAGTCAGATTATAAATGCATTGAAAAACATTTCAGAGTTAGAAATGTCAGAATTGAGGTACAGTTTTGAGTGAGAAAAAAGCAGAATGGATAGAAGTCTATGATGACTACAGTTTTTCCAGCTTGGGTGACAGGGAGAATGATGAAGCCATCAGCTAATATAAGAAATACCGAAAGAAAACAAGTTTGAGAAATGTTGGAAAGAGCTGAGATGTTTTTTAATTGATGGGACATTCAGGACATCCAAGTCAGGGTATGTAGCAGGCATGTGAAAACCTGGCTTATGGGCAGAACACTCCCTGAGTCAAAAGTCTGAAGAACATTTTTTGTCAATTAATGTCAACAAATTAATTTTAACTTGTACTAGAAATAGTGGTATGAAATATATTAATGAAGTTAATTATTATAAAAGTCAGAAAAATACGTATTAGTTTATAATCTAACAACTGCATATCCCCTGGCCATCCCAAGGTTTTCTATGTTTAAAGTTCTTTTATAATCTTGGAGGTGGTGATAGGGAAAAAAAGAGTAATGTAGAAATATCCTTCCAGGTATCAAACTTCTTTTGGAGAAATTGTTTTTATCCCTGTGGTAGTAGAAACAAAGGCCAAGGTAATAATCTAAGTTCAAATGAGTGTGTTTTAACAGAAAATGTCCCATGAATCAAAGGTAACTTTAACATGTATTCAGCTAGCACATCTTAGCGAGAGCATTCAGATTTATTAAACCTATTACCCTAAGCAAGATTCAGAAGCTAAATTGATGATAGATGGTCACTGCAGTACCTGGATCTAAGGGGGGAATACCCTTACAGGAAATAATAAACCCTGTTGTTTTTGTTGTTGTTGTTGTTGTTGTTTTTAAAAAAATACACAGAGATTGTTATCTTGGCAATAAATTTTAAAAGGAATATACCCCACAAGAGCATACCCTGATAATACTGATCATCCAACATGATAGGATTATTGAGAACTGCATATATATATATATATATATATATATATATATATATATATATAACCCTAAAATGCAAATAGACCGAACAGCGGAACAATCAAACAACCAAAAAAACAGTCGCTATGATGTGTGCTGACCACTATGGGGCACCCGCGGAACATGATGGGCATAGACACCAGTCGGCAGAGTGTGGAACATGGTGGTCATCAGCCGTGGAGGGATGGTGGAGCAGGTGAGCAGGGGTGCCAGACCAAGGCAAGGCACTGGTCATTGTCATTGGGGTAAGTCTCTGGTGGTTACTGAAAATTCTTTGCTCCCTCTCGCAATGGTCCCACCGGTGCCTGCACCTGCTTCTGGCGCCAGCCCGTTCGCACCTACTGCCAGTGCCCAGTGCCAGACCCAATCATTCAGCACCATCAGCAGGTGCAAATAGTGGCTGCTGGCCCCAACTGCCCCTGAGGGCTTCTCCACCTCAAACTGCTCCTGAGGGGCGATCAGGGCAGCAGCCACCGCTCACACCTGCTGACAGCACTGGCTTCAGTCACATCCGCTGTTGACACTGGCCCCAATCACTCCATGCAGTTAGATGCGAGCGGGGCTGGCACCATCAGCTCATGGGAGCAGTGGTGGCAGGAGTGGAGCTGCTGGTAAACAGGTGAGAAGGGGCTGTGGTGGGTGGGGCCGGACAGGGTCATGGAGTATGAGCCGAGACCCACCCTGTGCCCACCACAGCCTCACAACCCACAGTTCCTTTCAAGGTGCACGAATTTGTGCACTGGGCCCCTAGTCAAATATAAAAACGTAAAAGTGATTTTTAATTATTCTCTTGATTGATTGCTGATGAAGTATGTATACTTAACATTAAGGTAGGACACACAGTATTTTATTCAGGGGAAGACCAGGTAATGTCACCTAGGTATGTATTTTTCTGATATAAGGAAACATCCTGAAATTTCCAAAGGGAAATATGGCTATTAGGTCTTTGGAATTATAGAATCACAAAGCTGTAGGATCAGCAGCTCCTTTGAAATGATCATTTGGTTATAGTATCACTCTTAAATATTACCTCCACCCAGGTTTTTAATAGGTGTAAGATAGCAGACAATGAAGCTCTAATTTATGAGGAAATCATGGTGAGTTCTAATTGAGAAAGAGAGACATGCTTTGAATACTGGAGAAGATGGTTAACATAATATTAAGAAAATTGAGAAGCCTGATATGTGTTAGTGCCCAGATAAAGACCTTCCCAGTCTCACAGAGAAGTGGGCCACCAGGCTACCTTCAGACTGAGCTCCAACCTTCTGCAAGAAGTTGTGGATCTGTTCAATAATCACTGAGACCTTTGAGGGACTCATTTCAGGATGATAGTTCTCTATCACCACAATGTGTGTCCTATGCCGTGGATCTTTTGTTACTCATCATAGCTAAAGTATGGTAACAAACGGTTTCATCTTCTCTGAATGAGAACAAATTCCAACAATAACATCAATTTCATTTGTGTTATGTTTTTATGAGGGAGAGCAGTGTGCAGGAGATTGCCCCTGACCTCTGTAATTTTATGTAAGCTATAGTCCATGGTACACTCAGGAAAGTTAACCTCAGTGGGAAAAAAACTTTGCCAAGAAATGCTATCTAATAAGAAAGAGTCTGGCTGGCATGGCTCAGTGGTTGAGCATTGACGTATAAACCAGGAGGTTGCATTTGATTTCCAGGTCAGGGCATATGCCTGGATTCTATGCTCGATCCCCAGTGTGGGGAGTGCAGGAGGCAGGCAATCAGTGATTCTCTCTCATCACTGATGTTTCTATCTCTCTCTCTCCCTTCCTCTCTGAAATAAATATTTTTCTTTAAAGAAAGAGTTTGTCCTTATCTGGACCATTGTCGTAGTAAGTAGCAAGTGTCACCCATCAAGGCCACATGAAAACTCTAGCAGATCTTCCATGGGCATTTTGATTAGATACAGTCTTGCTTCCTGTTCAGCCTGCTAAGACAATTATCTTGAAGACAGAAAATTCTATTGTCTTCAGTTGAATTTGATAAACCCAATTTTGAATGTTTGCTGAGTTGCTTAAGTGGGTAGATTTATTATTACCTGAGTATAGTTTCCTATTTTTTAACAACCTGCAATATTACTGATTCTGAAGAGTCAAAGGTTTAATATTTAAACCTAAAAATAATTGCTCTGACATCTGGAATATTGTGTAGCTTATTATTTCCTGATAAATTTAGAAGAAGTAATACAGTAGGAGTAAGATTTCAAATGGAATAATGAATTCAGAATGTATGTTATAACAAAAAAAGGAGGCAATAAAATGACAAGGGAATTACTAAAAATATAGTATAGTTTCCATGTGTAAATAGATTTTTAGACCAATTTCAAAATAATGACAGCTTAGGTTCCTCTCTCACCCAATAAGATAGATCATGCCCACTCACACATTTCAATTTTCCCAAGAATTACTTTTCCCAATAGAATTTCAATTACACAATTATTTTAATCTTTTATTTTCACAAATAATGAACATTTAAATTGGAAATTAAATTGCATTTATTTCCATTGTAGCATTTTAATCTTTGAAAATAACCTAGCCATGGGCAAGGTGTATCTGAAAGCTTTAACAACAGCGAACCATAATGGGAAACCTGTCAGCTTTGAAATATAAACTGGTGGTTTGACTTCCAAAAAGCTTTGCCCATTACACTCTTTCTCTTGTTCTTTCTTCCCTCTAGCTTCCTTCTACTAACAGAACCTAAAATGCTAGTGATTCATTGTCATTTTTTTCCAGGATTTTTTTTTTTATTTTTTCTTTGATCTCTTTGGTAACTCAATCATTGTTTATTGGTATGCATTTCAGCTTGATATGATTTTAATCTTTTTGAATTTGGAAAGACTCTGCCTGTGTCCCAATATGTGGTCTGTCTTTGACAATGTCCCATGTGCTCTTGAGAAGAATGTATATTCTGTAGTTTTGGGGTGGAATGTTCTGAAGATGTTGATTAATTCCATCTGATATAACGACTCACTTTGTTTAGGATTGCTGTTTCTTTGCTGATTTTTTGTTTAGAGGATTTATCCAGTGATGTTAGTGGGTATGAAAGTCCCTTATAATCATTTAATAGATAGTTTTGTCCTGTAAATCATCTTTTGCTATTCTCTGTCAGCTATAATTTGTCCATTCTTTTCTATACCTTTATTATAATCTTACAAGTGTAATTAAGAAACGAATGGAGCCCTGACCGGTTTGGCTCACTGGATAGAGCGTCGGCCTGCGGATTCAAGGGTCCCAGGTTCGATTCTGGTCAAGGGCATGTACCTTGGTTGCAGGCACATCCCCAGTGGGGGGGGGTGCAGGAGGCAGCTGATCAATGTTCCTCTCTCATGGATGGTTCTAACTCTCTATCCCTCTCCCTTCCTCTCTGTAGAAAAATCAATAAAATATATTTTTTTAAAAAAAGAAAGAAACGAGTGGAATTAAAACGTACTGGTACCTATTTTTTCCCTAAACATCCATATTTCTTTGAGTCTTCTGTAGGATCCTGGAAAAGAAGATCCTTTTACAGAAGCAACAGAGACTAAGATTGTCTGAATAACTTGCCCAAAAGGGAAAACCAGAGTTTAAACCAAGTCAGTGGAATTCCAAAACTTACGTCTTCTCCTCAAACCAGATCACCTCTAAGAACAGCATTTTCTTATTCCTCACTAAGGTTGACAAGTTATCGAAGATATTATCAGTAGCCTGGACAAATAATTGCCAACTGTCAACAAGTGAAGCATTTCCAATGTAACTGGTGTCAAAATGCTCTGGTGGGATTTTTTAGTTTACTCAGTACCCACCTGAAGTAGATACTTTGAGGAAAATAAACTAGTGAAGGTTAATCAGCTGAGTAACTGGATAAAAGATAAAGCTTGTCTGAATAAGTGCAAGCCCTATTCTTTTGTTCTACCCAATAAAGTAAAAAAAAATAGCATATAGCTAATTCTAAAAATTATAATTATGGTTCACTTAATTATTATATTAGGTAATTATGGTCCTTTGACCTATTAGTCAAAAATATAGATAGATATAGATAACATGAGAGAGACTAAAATATACTCTTACTGAAAAGTGACATGAATTTATGCGTACATTAGGGTAAGTTAAATTTCTGGATTTTAATAGCTTACCTCTGATATTTGCGAACTAACAGCTTCATTCATATCCATGAATGATGTTGGGTTCATGAGCTTCAAATGTTTAAATAGCCTTTTATTCATCAGCTTATTTTGTTTAATAAATTCCACATATAAGTGAAATCATGTGATACTTGTCTTTCTCTGACTGGCTTATTGAAAAATGCAACAAACTGACATATTTCAGAGGGAAGGTGGGGGTGGGAAGAGATTAACCAATGAACTTATATGCATATATTCATAGCCCATATACAGACAATTGTGTGGGGAAGGCCTTGGAGGGAATGGGAGAGGGGTGGAGAGGGTTAATGGAGTGGGGGGCAAAGGGGATAATCTGTAATACTTTTAACAGTAAAGTTAAATTTTAAAATAAATAAGAGGCTATAAACCCGTGAAAAAATAAATATCCTTTTAAAATGAGTATGTATAAATGATTTTATATAAAACATTCTTAAAAGCAGTTACTATTATATTTGATGTAGTAGGATGGACTGCTGAAATTTTCCAGAAGCAACAACAAATACCTTCTCTTACAGATACTGATCAGGGATCTCTAAACTTTCTTGCATATGGAATCCCTAAAGAAGAAGAATTTTGAAAAACTTGTTACCCATTGCAGATTTTAAAATCTGCATCTAGAGTTTTTCGTTCTTATTTAAAACTAGAGGCCTGGTACACGAAATTCATGAAACTTGGGGTGGGGGCGGGGAGGAGTCCCTCAGCCTGGCCTGGGCCCTCTTGCAGGCTGGGAGCCCTCAGGGGATGTCTGATGGATGGTTAGGCCTGATCCCTAACGAGCAGCCCTAAGCCAGCAGTTGGACATTTTTAGTGCTATGGTGGAGACAGGAGAGGCTCCACCCCTGCCACTGCACTCACCAGCTGTGAGCCAGGCTCCAGGGCTTCTGGCTGAGAGGCACTTCCCCTAAGGGAGTGCACTGACCACCAGGGGACGGCTCCTGCATTGAGCATCATCCTCTTGGTGGTCAGTGAGCATCATAGCGACTGGTCGTTCTGCCATTTGGTTGATTTGCATATTAGCCTTTTATTATATAGGATGATTGCAAAGGACATAGTCTGAGGCACATGGTAAATACAGATATTTTTAAATAAAATATATGTTTATGCTTGAAAGATTTAATTCATCATGTTTCCTAATTTTCTAAGACTCTCTCTTTCTCTTTCTCTCTCTCTCTCTCTCTCTCTCTCTCTCTCTCTCTCTATATATATATATATATATATATATATATATATATATGTGCATTTTGTACATTTTTCCTGTCACAATAGGCTCTAAGGTGTAAAACAATAAGCCTTTGGGTTGAGCTATTTTTACAATTATTAATAGTGTATAATTAAAAAACGCTATGCATATATTATAAAACTTGATAAATACTAAACATAAAAATACAGTTTTATTGAAAATGCTTCTCTTAAGAAGACAGATGGAGGTTTAACAACTAATTTATGTACCTATAGAAGAAGAGACATTATTTCTAGAATTGGAAGAGTTTCAGCATCAATTCTATTCCTCTTTTTCATTTTTATAGATGTAAGTGCTGATAAATCTTACTCAAGTGAGTAGAAGGAATGGAAGGAATTTTATTACAGTAATGTTGCTTAATTCTTTGAGCCCCTTCTATGTCAAATGCTAAAAGTACACGGCAATACATCATCAAAACTTATTTTTAATGATCAGCTGACAACTCATCAGGTCCTCTCTGCAGGTTTAGTTGGAATCAAAGTTAGCAATCATGTTCCTTAAAACCTCTTTATTGTCAAATCATTCAAGTCATTCATACTCCTTTTCATTTTTTGGAAGAAGCCCTATTAAGATTCTAGGTGAATGAAGCCCTGACCTGAGAGCTCAGTTGGTTGGGGCATTTTCAAGATATGCCAAGGTTGTGGGTTCAATCTCCAGTCAGGGCACATATTCTCTCTCTCTCTCTCTCTCTCTCTCTCTCGTTCTTTCTCTCTCTCTCTCTCTCTCTCTCTCTCTCTCTCTCTCTCTCTCTCGTTCTTTCTCTCTCTTTCTCTCTCTCTCTCTCAAATCAATTAAAAACATTCTAGGTGGATAAAATGTAACTCTGATTTTTCAAGTGAGAGAAGTATTTTATAAAATGGGGGTGGGAGGGCAGAAGGAACCTGAGGTCTTGACTGAAGTATTTTCCCCTGAGGCAATCCAGTTTCAATGAAAAGTACAAAAGAAAGTTGAGGGCCTAGAAATAAATTTATTTGAAACATGTTTTATTTCTCAACTACTTGGAAGGTCTTTGTGTACCCCCAGGTTATATGGATGCCAGTATGAAGACAACTGCTTTAAGAAATTCAGTCATTGGCTTAGACAATAAATATAAAGTGGCATATCAAAATCACCTGGAAACCTGTGCATGTCCTTATTCAATTGTATGTCACAGCTAAATAGTTATGTGTTAAAATAAGGAAAGTTGCAGTTCTGGAAGGAATAGCCTTCTTGGTATTTGTGTATAAATAAAATATATAGCTTCCTTTCTCCTATCCTCTAGCCATTTGTTTGTTTCAGTAGCAAAAAAAAAAAAAAAAAAAAAAAAATCAGTGCTAAGAGGCACTCTCACATAGTGTAGAGTCACAGAACAAGGAAGCAGAACTGATTTAGAATCAGCATAGCTAATAACTATCTGAGCAGCCTTGGGCAAGTTTCTCAACCTTTCTGAGTCTCAGTTGCTTCTGGAGGGTTCTCAGCTTTGACTCCCAGCTTTAAAGAAATGGTGATGTCCAAGTGCCACCCCCAGGAATTTGGTTATGATTAATTTAGGCTGGGGCTCCGGGCTTGTGTTTCTCTGGTTAATTCTAATGTGAAGGCAACATTGAAAAAGTCAAGGTTGAAATCATCATCCATATAGTCTCAACAAAAAGCTATTAAGTCTGATCTGTTACCCGCCCCCCTCCCCCCGCCCCAACGGATCAGACATGGGACTTTTATGCATGCATTTAAGCATAACCAATGGACACAAAACACTGGGGGGTAGGAGAGGTGGGGGGAAGGGCAGGGGGAAAAAGAGATATATGTACTAATCTTTGTAAAGCTTTTTGTAATAATAATTTTTAAAAAATTAAAAAAAATAAATTTTTAAATAAAGCTATTAAGTGCCTACTGTTAGCAATGCTTGCACGTTTCCTATGTTATTTACATGCTATTGGGAAAGTTGTTGACTACTACTTGAAGAAAATAAATGTTATGTTTGAGCTTACCAGTCTTAATAATCCTTTACATACAAATAACGCAAAATAGAGGCAACTTAGTCTATAATGAGTTTTTAAGCTTATGAACTTTTTAAAATTCCAATTTGTAATTTCACTTTATTTTTAAAATTTATCTTTATTGTTGAAAGTATTACAGATGTCTCCCATTTCTTTCCCATCGACCCTTTCCACCCCTCCCAGGCCTTCATCACACTATTGTCTGTGTCCATGAGCTATGCATGTATGCATATAAGTTTCCCATTTAATCACTCCTCACATACCCCCATCCCACCCTGATTTTCTATAATGGCTTTTTAAAAAATTGAATGTATAGTACAGAAGCATCTCAAAATTTTGTTACTAATGATGTTGTATCATGGTTTTAACTTACTTCATACAATAGACTATGTCCTTTCATTTGGACATTTCTAAGTGTAGTAAGGTTGCAGTTTCACTTTTTGTGCCTCTTAGATATCTTCAAATTTATGTAATAAACAATTAGTTCTACTCAGTGTACACATCAAAACATACTTCTTTCTTCTTAGCCAAGAAAAATCTCAGTACCAAAGTAAATTAACCATTTTAATTATCGAGATCTGAAATATTGAGCTAACCCCAAAATTAAAATCCCCTCTTGAGGTGAATATTTTTTAATTAAAAGGAGAAATTGGGTGTGCCACACTGCCTTTGTTGTTGCTTGTTTGCTTTACCCTAGTTCTCATAATGAAGAAATATGAATGTATTTTATATTACTGTATTTTATACACATATACAGTCTCTCTATTTTCAGTCTACCTTTCCTTACTGTAATTGTCCTGGCAATTTAAATTTAAGTCAAATTTGTCAGGCAGAGTAACTCACTGTTATATTTTATACATTTCACCTGATACAATATGGACTACCTGATAGATTCTGCATTTTAGTTCATCTTTTTGTTATTATTAATCCTCACCTAAGGATATTTTTCCATTGATTTTTTTTGAAAGGGTGGAAGAGAAGACAAGGAGGAAAGAAAAGAGGAGAGGGGCAGTGGTTGAAGGGGGTGGGGAGAGAGAGAGAGAGAGAGAGAGAGAGAGAGAGAGAGAGAGAGAGAGAGATCTGTGTGAGAGATATACATCAATCGGCTGCCTCCTGCAAGTGCCTTGATAGGGGCCAGGGACCAAAGCTACAACTAGGTACATGTACACAGGTACATGCATGGGCTGATTCTCTAACCATTTAGCAATAACAGCAGCCAGGGCTAGTTCATCTTCTAATTTATAAGATCAATAGTTAAGGACAAAATTGAGCTAAAAATCTTAACCAGAAGAGCTGTTTTATGTAAATTATTTTTTAAAGATAATAAAGTATGCCCTAACTGGATTGCCTCAGTGGATAGACAGTCGGCCTACGGACTGAAAGGTCTCAGGTTCGATTCTGGTCAAGGGCATGTACCTTGGTTGTGGGCACATCCCCAGTAGGAGGTGTGCAGGAGGCAGCTGATCAATGTTTCTCTGTGTTTCTCTCTCATTGATGTTTCTAACTCTCTCTCTCCTTTCCTCTCTGTAAAAAATCAATAAAATATATTTTTAAAAAAGATAATAAAGTATCCTGATGAAGAATAATAAATATTTTTATTCTACTTTTTCTACCTGTTTTATCATTTGTTTCGTGAAGTCCTTATAAGTGATGAATGTTGAGTACATATCTATGTCCTGGGATGTGTGCATTAGAAAAAGTTTGATAAATGCTGGATTGTCGTTTTGCTAATGTTTAATTATTAAAAGTATTATCTTGATATTGAAAAGTAACTCTAACAAAAAAACCCAGTATCTTTTTCTTGAAATAAATATAGCAATTTAATGATGGAATCCCCAAAGAAGAATTTCATAAATGTTGCACTGGGGCTATTTCTGGGAGAAAGGGAGGTAAGGAGGACTCATGAAGACACAGAGAAAACTAAGACAAAATTTGTGATACTAGGGAAAATATCAAATTTGAATTTGTGGAGTAATTCTTACTTTTTCGGCAATGACTATTGAAAAGGAGGTAGATATCACTATGAAATATATTTTCAAAAACAAATTAAAACACAAAGAGATTCAAGTTTAGCACCAATTGACCCAAAGCATCAGGTACCATCCAGGGGGGAAAAACACAAAAAACAAAAAACAAAAAACCTCATCTGAAGCATTTTTGTAAAACTGTGCCACAAATCAGTACACTTTGAAGGTCATCCCCTTGCTTTTCAACTTTCACACTTGGGATATAGGGGAGATATATGTTTATATCTTCTCTGTTTCAAAAACAAATTATTTCTGATATGCTCCCTCTTTTACTGCAAATGCCAATTGTTATAACTGACCAGAACCATATTTGTGGGGACAATGAGAAGATAAGAGCAGGGATGTCATCCGGGGTGACTTCATATATTTGTATCACAGAAAAGCATTACATTTTTGCACTTATTTTTTTTAAAGCCATTTTGCCCCATCCCCAGGAAATTTAAGCCAGAGATGATCTAACCGGGAAAACTTTCTTTGTGAAAGGATGTAAACACATTTTATTTTTTAATTTTATTTAAATGTATTTTATTGGTTTTTTTACAGAGAGAAAGGGAGAGGGATAGAGAGTTAGAAACATCGATGAGAGAGAAACATCAATCAGCTGCCTCCTACACACTCCCCACTGGGGATGTGCCCACAACCAAGGTACATGCCCTTCACTGGAATCGAACCTGGGACCCCTCAGTCCACAGGCCAACACTCTATCCACTGAGCCAAACCGGTTACGGCTGTAAACACATTTTAAAGAGAGATATATACTTGTAATAAAAAAATATTCCAGAGTCCTATTCTCTGAAGGATAGTAAATACATCCAGATTTCTGTTATGAAAACAGAAATATAAAGGCCATGGAGAAATTTAGTCATAATGGGCTGTCATTGAATTAAATATCCATTTAGTGTAAAGCCTTTAAGGAACAAAGGAAACCTACTTGTTTGTAACAGGCAACTTAAAATGTTCACTCTCTGAGATAAAATTTAAAAAATTTCAGAAGGAGATGTTTTGTCTTGTTTTTCAACCTTTCAATTAAGCATAATCGAGTTCCTGGGGAAAAAGGAAGCAAATGGCAGAAACGAGATGTATAAACAGCATTTAAATCTAAATTTGTCATCGAATGTAAACACTTTTAAGTAATGTTCTACAGGAGTTGTAAAAATTTGCAGGAAAAGTTATAAAGAGCAACGTAATGAAGGGTACTGATTAGAAATATGTGTTTCTGGTAGTGCTTAATTAGAAAGCTTTTCTTGGGGGTAAATGGTTCAATCAAAAGACAGAAAAAGTAAACCAAACAGAGGCATAGTATTTGCATTACTTCAATGTAGCATGTAGTTGTTACTATGAGAGATTACTATTATCCCATATACTTACAAGCCATTTGACTATTAGTGAAATGACGTTCCATACCCTTTTTGCATTTTAGTATTATGACCAACCCCTATTGGCCACAGATTCTACAAACACTTTCTCTAAGTCTATCTTTGTTTTTTACTTTGTTTATGTCCCCTTGCTATAGGGAAGCTTTAAACTTTCGGTTCAGTCTTCCAATTTTATGTTTTTTTATTATCAGGTTTCTTGCCTTACTAAAATCCTTTTCTCATCACAAATGTATTGTGTTCTGCATTTCCTCTGATCATTTTTATGAGTTTATATTTTCAGTTAGCTCCTTAAGTTACCCAGAGTTTATTTCTGTATACCATTAAAGGCCTAGCCCTACCCCATGTCTATAATTGGTTACATGACAGCTTTTAATAAACAAAATTGGCTATTCGTGCAGAACAGAAATACCTTCTCTATCTTATTTGGATTTGTATCTGCACTTCAAGGCTTTAGTTTGCTGACTCATTCGTCTAGGCCTTGTGCAGTGTAATACAGTGTCAATTACAATCACTGCATAGCATGGTGAAACTCTAGGAGGGTAAGTACCTCCATATTATACTTCTTACTCATAAAGTTCTTATCAATTTACACATACACACCTTATTTTATTCTATATAAAATGTAATTTCATATTACTTCCTATACATTTAGAACTTATTTCACCAAGTTTCCACAAACACTTCAAAGGTATTCTGATTAGACCTGCATTGAAGTGAAATGTTAATTTGGCAAGTATTACAACTTAACTGACAGGAAACCTTAAATCCCAGAACAAAGTATTTATTTTAATTTAGTTTTGTTTTTTTAAATTTCTGCACTAGAGGCCCGGTGCACAAAATTCATGCATGGGTAGGGTCCCTAGGCCTGGCTGGCAATCAGGGCTGATTGTGTTCCCTGCCTCCTTGTTCCCTTGCTCCCTCAGCACCTCACCACCACCGCAGGTCCCCCACATGTTCCACATGGTCCCCTGTGGTCAGTGCACATCATAGCGACGGATTGAACTCCTGGTCTCCCAGTCAAACTCCCGAGGGCACAGTTTGCATATTAGCCTTTTATTATATAGGATGTACACTTTCATAGTTTTTCTCCCACTAGGAACTGTAATTTTCTTGTTAATTTTAATCCTCATTAGTTTATACATTGCCATTATTGTGAATGAGATTTTTATTTCATTTGCAGTTATAGATAGTTAAAAGTGCAAATAAAAGTTAAGTTTTATACATTGTACTATATCCATTCACTTTAACATATTTTAAAAATTCTCACATTTTAAAAAATTCAGCTTCCTGGGTCTTCTCAGTATATGTGTAATCATCCTATTTAACAATATTTATTCTTCAAAAACATATATAATATTTATTTCTTTGTCTTGTTTTTGACTTATTTTATGAACTAGAACCACCAAAGCAAGTATGAAAACTTTGGAAATAAAAAAATGGTAATTTTCAATGTGGACAATGGTGTGTACTTATCAGGGGTTGGTAAACTGCAGAAATCAGTTTTTGCAAAATCTGTTTTTTTAAACTAATTTTATTGGAAATACAGCCACACACATTAATTTAAGTACTGACCATGTCTGCTTTCACACTACAACTCCAGAGTTGATTTGCTGTGACAGACTGCTTGTTGCACAAAGCCTCAAATATCTACTCTCTGGCCCATAACAGGAAAAAAATATATAGACTCCTGTTTTTCCTCCTTCTTCCTTTTAGTATGCACCAGGCATAGTTCTTCTAGCTAGACATGCTTGAACACTTGTTATCCTCAAAAAGAGATTAGAAAATGGGTGGCCTTCTTAGCCCCATTTTACAGATGATGAAACTGAGGCTTGAAGATGCTAAGTTGGATGGTAAATAAGAAGGATTTTGACCCAGAAAATAATACATTTGAGCTCACACTTCTAGTTTAGGAGCCAATCACCAACGTTCCCATAGCACTTGCCACACTGTATCAATTGTTTGGTTACATACATTCTTTATTAGACTTGTAGCCATGTGAAGGCAGGGGCCTTAGTTCACTGTTTCACCAAGTGCATACTACCAGCTTCCTTAGATATCACCCCCTCAGAAAGATCTCTAACTAGACTACTGATTCTCAATCAGGAATGCTTTTGCTTGCTGAGTGACATTTGAAAATGTCTGGGACATTTCTTTATCACAATAACAGGGGGCGCTATTTAGTGTTTAGTGGGTAGACATCAGAGATGTTGCTAAACATCCTATAATGCAAAAGGTAGCCTACCACTAGAAAGACATATCTGGCACAAAATGTCAATTTTGAACAGTGGTTGAGAAGTATTGTGTGGAGGTTAAAAATATTGAGGAATATTGCCCTGGGCAAATTGGTTTCTTCCAAATTTCAGAGCCATTTATGCAGCTAATTGTAGTTCTTGAATGTCTGCACCTCTCACTCACTGCATTCTTAATTTTACCATTAGACTGAAAACCCCACCAGGAATCATATCTGTTCTGTTCAATGCTATATCCTTTGTGTCTTACAAAATAAGTGACACATTAAGTATGCACTGAATGAGCAAATAGTAGACAACGCATTTAAGGTTTTATAGAGAGTACACGGTATTGCCAGGAGTCTCTAAGTGTTCAGTAAATATTGTTGTCTTCTAGCTAGACGTATTTGAAATATTTGATATTCACCTCAGCCTGGGATTTTTATAAGTATGTGTTTATTCACAGACTCACAAACTCTGTAAGAAACATCATTACTATCATTAAAACATAAATGTATGCCTTCTATATGGATAGTCCATAAAGTGCTGAAGTGCTTGTGACAAAAATTCAACTGAGAAGTAGGCTAGAATACTCTGAAACTTTAGTTTTGTTTTGTGTTGCTATTGTTAAACATTTTTAGCTAGCTCACCAAAGTTCTCTAACTCTGCAGGGCTGGCTCTAGGCAAACACCTGAAATAGCCAGTTGTCCTCTGCCTTACTTCCTATTACATTTTATGAGTCCTGATATCTTCATCCTCTTTCTCTCAGTCCCACCTTCTGCCCTGCATCTTTTGTTGGGAGAATAAGACTCACAGAATCACAGATGCTTATAATTCCAATGGATTTTACAGGTAAACCCCATTAATCACTCACATGATTCATAAATTCCCTTTTATAACTCCCAGGTTCCAATGTCTCATCATCTTGCCTATGTTCAGATATTTTACATGCTAGAAAACACACTGTTTCTTGAGGCAAACAAATCATTTTTTTTTTCAATTTATAACTAGTGTAGAGGGCTCTTTTTTGAGTAAAAAATCTGCCTCCCTGTAGCTCCAATCCAAAGGCTTGGGATCTTTGTACCTCTTGGGGTTATTCAGACCAAGGCTGAGTTCTTATCTACATAATAATATTTTGGACATTTGAAAACAGCTATCACACCTCTTCTCTGTGCTAAATTCTCTAATCCTTCAACTCACTAAATGACACAACATCGAGGCTTCTCAGTCTATGAAAAAATTCCATCTTTTCTCTGACTTCTTTACAGTGTCATATAAAAGTTGGAATATTCATTTAATCTATTCATTCATTCTGGAGAAGGAACAGGGAAATATCAGTGAGCTAAGTGAACATGATTCCCTCCATTTTTTTCTCCAACAAATATGAATTGTAAAATTGTTCTTTTCCATGCACCATACCAGATTCTGGGAACACAACTGTGGGCAGAATAGATGACTTTCCCTCTTTGAGCTTATAATATACTAGAGGCCCAGTACATGAAATTCATTCATGGGGGGAGGGGTCCTTCAGCTTGGCCTGAAATGACGCAAGTGTCCTGTGCCCAGGCTGGCCTCTGGCCAGAGGCCTGCCTTCCTTCCCTCCCTCCCTCTGCAGGCCAAGACATGCAGGATGCGGGGGCTCATCGCCTGAGGGTGGATCAAACTGCACTGCTCAGCCACCACTCCCCCTAGCAGGGCAAATAGGACCAGACCCAGCAGCATGGCTGAGGTTACAGGGCACCGCCATCTTGTGGCTATTGGTGCCACCATCTTTGTGACATAGTGACAGTTAATTTGCATATTGCTCTTTTATTAGATAGGATTAGGTAAGAAAGGCATTGATCAAAACATTGACAGTTACAAATGAGATTACAAATGTGACAAGTATCATCTGAAACTGTAGAGCAGGAGTCCTCAAATTTTTTAAACAAGGGGCCAGTTCACTGTTCCTCAGACCGTTGGAGGGCCAGACTATAGTTTAAAAAAAAAACTATGAACAAATTCCTAGCACACTGCACATATCTTATTTTAAGCAGGACAGGCAGTGGTGGCAAAAACACCTGGCATGTGGCCCGCGGGGCATAGTTTGAGGATGCCTGCTGTACAGCATATAATAATAGAGCTTGACTATAAAAGTAGTATCTCACATAATCCTCACCATGACCCGATTAATTATGTTCACTTTATAGATCAGAAACTGGACTTCAAGAAATGTCCCTGGATACCTCACTCTATGTGGTGGGTATTATTCCTGATACTCAAAGTAAGGTCTTCATCGTCCTAACTCAGAGTAATTTTTAACACTGCTTCCTACCACAGGCCAGGCATAGGAGTCAGACAGGAAGATCCCAAAATGAATGAAACATACATCTGACAGGGTTAGAAGGCTTAATGGGTTCTTTCAATCACCAATATGAAAGGATAAAGCAAGAATGAACACATCTTTCAGCATTGTAAAAGCAGCTGTAGGTCACAGAGAAAATGGACAGACCCCATCCTACCTCCTTGTCAACACAAACTGTATTCATACTCATGTGGAATTGCAACTTGCAGCAAATTGAGTGAATTTCAGTAAAATTTAAGAAATGTAGCTATCTCTAAACATACAAAGTGTCTTCACATGTGAATCTTCATTTAATATATAAAAAGATTATAGTGATATAAAGCAAAGATTGTTATATTTCCTTTACTTTTATTGTCAAGTGGCCTTTAGACTCCAGATATGTGGTAACTAGTATAACTACTTTGAAAAATTTTACTAGTATATTTTACTAGTAACTGTAATCATTAAAATAATCCTATATAATAAAATCCTAATATGTTGTGTCTAGTCATCCAGCCATCTGTTCAATGAATCAAAGCATAATATGCTAATGATATGCTAAGGCTGCTTAACCACTCGCTATGACATGCACTGACCACCAGGGGGCAGATGTTCAAAGCAGGGGCTTTCCCCTGGTGGTGAGTGTGCTCCCACAGGGAGAGCGCCACTCAGCCAGAAGCCAGGTTCACAACTGGCAAGCACAGTGGTGGTAGCAAAAGCCTCTCCCACCTTCGCAACAGTGTTAAGGATGTCCAAAGGGAGCAGGCCTAAGCCATCAGTCAGACATCCCCTGAGGGCTCCCAGGCTGCAAGAGGGTGCAGGTCAGGCTGAAGGACCCTCCCACCCCAGTGCACAAATTTTGTGCATTGGGCCTCTACTATACTAATAAATGACTTTAGTGATTACAGATTACTTTTCTCCGACATTTAATAATCAACTATCTTCCAAGATTCATACACCAGGGTTTCTGGGGATGGAGTTAGATTTGAGCAATTAGTTTAAGTCCACAAAGTAAAAAAAAAAAAAAATTACTGTAAATTTTAGGGTATCTTTTCCCTGATAAAACACCCACATTTCCAAATATACATTCAAACAATAGGAACCTAATAAATTAATTAAAATATTTTGAATATGTCAAAAACCTGCCAATATAACTTTATGAATAACTTTTGTATATCTTTTGATAGATGCCATTTTTTCTAACATACCCCTTATATTTAGTGCAATAATTTAAAAATAAACACTCTATGGAGCGACCTCTGAAAGTGTATTGATGGTTCTTTTAGTGTTTTACCTTTGCGGTTCCTCTGCTAACATGTCTTCAATAAATCAATCCCAACTGCCAGAAAGCAAGTTTCATTTCATTCCTTTTTACTTTTCATATACAGAACACTTCATATATAAAAGCAGGGCGGTAGAAAGTAGGTTCTGGAGAGTGCCTACTGTGTGCCACAACAGGCCCTTTGATAAATATGTTTTCATACAGAATTTATGAAAACATCTCAAATTACTCCAGTCCATGCTAGGGATCTTTAACCTGGCATATTTAAATGAGATTAGGGAAGTCCCCAGCTCTCAGGAATGATCATTTTCAATTTAAGTATCTTGGCTTTGGGCCTGGCTGGTGTGGAAGTTGGTTAGGCATCATCCCATGCACGAAAAGGTGGCTGATTCAATTTCCTGGTAAAGGCACATGAAAGAAGTAAAAAAAGCACGTGCAAAGGCTTGAGGTGTTCCAGAAAGTGAGGAAACACTGGTATGACTAGAATATGTGAAAGGAGAAAAGTGGCTGGAGAAGATCATGAAAAAGATAGGCATTCAATATATTCATTACGTTCAGTAACTCATACACAGTCTTAGTCATGATAAAGAGTTTGGAGGTCATTCTAATTGCAAGAAAAGTCTATAGAGCAAATTAAACAAGGAAATGTCCTTATGTGACTGATATCTTGAGTAGATCGGTTCTGCTGCTGTATAGGATTGAACAGGAAGAGACTACAGCAACAGTAAGAGGTTGAGGCCCAATTTGGAAAGATAATAGAGGTGACCTGGCCTAAAGTGTGATAAAGCAGAGAAAGAGAAGACAACTTCAAGATAAATTTTGACGATGAAAGTTACAGTGTATTACTTTTCTAGGGATTGGATATGCAAAGGGAGAGAAATTAAGGAATCATGTTGACCCTATTATTTGTAACTCAGTAGATGATAGTAAGATGTTGTTATAGAGCATATAGGGGCTGGGCAGAGGAGAAATTTTAAGGTAAATGTCAAAGCTACAGGTAGGGAGACCAAGGAATGGCATCATATAGTCAGATGGACGTGCAGGTTTGGACTTCAGATAAATCAAGGCTGGAGAGAGAAATTGAGAGTTATCAAACTAAAGATGGTATTTAAGTCCATATAAGTTGACTAGAGGCCCGGTGCATGAAAATTTGTGAACTCATGGTAGGGAGGGGTGTCCCTCAGACCAGCCTGCACCCTCTCCCAGTCTAGGAGCCCTCAGGGGGATGTCCAACTGATGCTTCTTGTGGGGAGCGGGCCTAAGCTGCAGTCTGGCCTCCCTCTGTAGGAGGCAACTGGTGGGCTGATCAGGGGATGGTGCTGGCTGGCCAGCCAGCAAGTGGCTGGCCCTGCCCCCCAATCACCCCTCCATAGTCGCTAGTCACTACCGACCCCCCCAATTGCTGTCCCCTCCCTTTGCCCGCTGGCATCTGCATTGGCTGGCCTGGCATCACCCACTCGCTAGCCCCACTCCCCGCTGACCAGTTGTTCCACCGTTTGGTTGATTTGCATATTAGACTTTTATTATATAGGACTAGTGGCCCAGTGTACAAAATTCATGCACATTAAAAGAGAATTAATGAGAAGTAATCTTATATAATAAAAGGGTAATGTGCAAATTGACCCTAACAGCAGAACCACTGGCAATGACTGGTCACTATGACACACATTGACCACCAGGGGGCAGATGCTCAATGCAGGAGCTGCCTCTTGTTGGTCAGTGCGCTCCCACAGAAGGAACTCTGCTCAGCCACAAGCCAGGCTGATGGCTGCCAGCACAGCAGTGGTGGTGGAAACCTCTCCCACCTCCTCAGCAGTGCTAAGGATGTCTGACTGCAGCTTAGGCCTGCTCCCTGCCAGCAAGTGGACATCCTCAGAGGGCTCCTGGGCTGCCAGAGGGATGTCTGACTGCCAGCTTTGGCCTGCTCCCCCAGGGAGTGGGCCTAAGCCAGCAGGTGGACAACCCCTGAGGGGTCCCAGACTGTGAGAGGGCACAGGCTGGGCTGAAGGATCCCCCCTCCCTGAGTGCACAAATTTTTGTGGACTGGGCCTCTAGTATTTTAATATTGCCATTTGCCTTTTATCTGTAATATAAGTATTAGAGATGAAATAAAATTAGTAAAATGTATATAAAATCTCCCTCCTATCAGAGTCTTGGGCGCGCTGTGGGACCCACCACCCACCTGTGCTTCAAAAATGCAGGATACCCAGAGCCGGCCGGTCCCACCCTCATTGGGTGAGACCCAGATCTGGCTGGTCCCACTCCTGTCAAGCCTCTCCAGGTGGGGGGCACAGCCTCAGGTCCCCCAGCCTGGCACAGGCTCAGGTCCACCAGGGCAGGAGGTGCGGCTTGAGGTCCTCTGTCAAGCCCTACTGGGTGGGAGCCATGGCCTGAGGTCCCCTGTCAAGCCCTGGCAGGCAAGGGGCATGGCCTGAGGTCCCTGTCAAGCCCACTGGGCAGGGGGTATGGTCTGAGGTCCCCTGTCAAGCCTTGCTAGGCAGGGGGCACAGCCTGAGGTTTCCTGGCCTGGAACTGGGTGGGGGCCATGGCCTTAGGTTTCCTGTCAAGCCAAGCCCCCCCTCTACCCCACAGTGTAATACCAGCACTGAAAGGGGATGCATGCGATGTTAGTGCTGGGGGCAAAAGTCCCCACCCCTGGCCCTGCCCACAGACCAGTCATGACTGGGACGCTGTCACAGACAAATTAGCATATTCTCTCTTTATTATATAGATGATGTCATGGAGGAGGAGAGTATACCCTTGGGAACCTAAGGATTAAGATGTGATCTCAAATTGTGTTGTTCACACCCCTGAGAGATTCAATGCAATTCATAGGGATGTGAAAGAAAAATATTAACATTCCTATATGTATTTAGATTGATTTATATCCCTGTATAGGTTTTACATGTTTCTTTAGGCATATTTATATAAAATATATAAAGAAATATTAATTTATGTTAAGAAAGTGCTTAGATATCAGTTTTGATAGGACAGAATGTTTAAAATGTGAAAACCACTGTCTTAAAGGTCAAGGTGAGGAGAGGAGCTAGCAGAAGAAACTGGCAAGGAGCAGCCAGTGACCAGTTACGTAGAGAAAAAGCTAAGAGGGTGATAACATGGACATCAAGTAGACTGTTGTTTTAAGAAGAAGTGGTCCATTATCCCCTCTCCCTATCTGTGTAGTTTTGGGAAACATAATCCTAGAATTAGTCTTCTGCAAGGCCTGTCCCAAATGCCAGACTTGATGGAAATAGGTTAGGGAACATCAAAAAGATGACTTGAAAGGCTAAACATGTATAACATCAGCAAACGAGTCATTTATTATTCTCTATTGATCCATTAAAGGTATTCATCCACTAAAGGTGTTCACATAACTAAAAGTGTTCACTCTGTGCCATTAATAATTTCACATTTACATTTGAAAGTATGCCAGGAAATTGTTAGGTTATTTGTCAGATTTCAAATATTACAGAAACTATTTTGGAAAAAGTGTACATTTCAGGCACATTTTGAGTCCTAAACAATATAGAGTATTGCTAAGTATGGCATTTTGCCACTAATGCTATCTTTCAGTTCTGTAATGTGAAGAAATAATAGGCTTATGACATCTTGGAAAATACTTTTAAGCTTCTACATTATTGTTCCAAATATCAAAGAAATTTCACTCCACAGTGGTTCTCCATTTTTGGTGAGCTGTGTAAAAATGGCCTTGGACTTGCAGAGAGAAAACCTAGGTCCAGTGTCAGCCCTAAAGCTGTCTGAGTCTTTTACTTCTGTAAGCCATTTAACTAAAGAGAAATAAAAACTACAAAGATGTATACAAATGTAAGGCATTAATATTATATAAGATGGTTATAATATTAAATAGCATCTATTACTCAATATTTTGTTCATATAAGGTTTCACAATGATTTTGGATTCCACATGCAATGTGTATGTGCTGATTAAGTTCTCTTCATTACTTCTTATACAATATATCCACCGCTCAATCTATTGATCACATTGAGGGATGAGTTTAGATAAGCCACACAGACGTTGATATAGTTTTAGGATTATGGAATGCAAAAACAGTAAGCCATAGAACTCTGAATTTTAATGAACAAGTTTCAGCCCTCCCTTTCTCACTTAATCATTTTGTCATTGTCTCTCCCACCTGGATTGAAGTAGATTTAGTAGAAAATAGAAGCAACTTGACTGATTAGATTGAAGGGCTAAAAAAGTGACAAGGGCAGGGGGGGCATTTCATACACATATCCATACACATATGCATACTAGTTTTATGTCTTTAGTCAGATGTTCTCATAATTAGAAGACCAGTTTTAAAAGTTTCTATCAGAAGAATGAGAGAATCTGGAATGAACACATCACTGAGGAGAATCAGCATTAAAGAAGAAACCCACCCTACAGAAGACCTAGTCTGCTCTAATCCAGAAGGAATGACATCCAGAAGGAATGACAGTAATACCTCTAAAGTGAAAAAAAGCACTAGCTTGATTGATTGGAACCCACATAGAAGTGTATGTTAAAAGAAGGTACCTAGCATGGGCCAGAAGAAAGGGAGCCTGAGGCCAGCCACTGCAATTATCCAACTTGCTTTATTGTGGACCACGGTGCATGCACTGGATTGAATAGTGTTGCCCACACCAAATTCATGTCCACCTAGAACCTCAGAATATGAATTTATTTGGAAATGAGATATTGCATATAATTAGTTAAGATGAGATCATACTGGTTAGGGTGTGCCCAAATATAATGTCCGTAAAAAAAGAGAAATCAGGAACAAAGGGATACACACAGAGAGAATGCCATGTTAAGATGGAGGCAGAGGTTGAAATAATGTGTCTATAAACCAATAAACTCTAAGGATTTCTGGCAACCAGAAGAAGCTAGGAAGCGTTTATTGCAAGGTGGTGGGGAGGGGAACGGAGGTAGAGGAGGGTAAAAGGTGCATAAATGGTGATAGACGAAGACTTGACTTGGGGTGGTGAACACACAATACAGTGTACAGATAAAGTGTTGTGGAAGTGTGCACCTGAAACTGTATAATCATGTTAACCAGTATCATCCCAATCTAATCTAATAAAAAGAGAAACATGCAAATTGACCCTACCTTTGATACACCCACAAGCCATGCCCACCAACCAATCAGGAGTGAGTATGCAAATTAACCCAACTAAGATGGCAGCGGCTATGGAGCTGGAGTGAACAGGAGACTTCGGTTGCCCCCAGCAATGGAGGAAGCCAAGCTGCCCACCAGCGCTGTGCTCCACTCAAGGCTACAAAGTTTCAATTATAGAAGATAAATACATCCCAGATACCTGCTTCCAGCCCGCGGCTGTGGCCAGCCTGAAAACAGCCATCAGCCCCTCATCCAAGCTAGCCAGGCACCCCAGTGGGGACCCTCACCCTGAAGGGGCTGTGGGCAGCCTGAAAACGACTCTCAGCCCCTCACCCAGGGTGGCCACACACCCATGGGGTGAGGGTTCCTGCTGTGGGGCTTGGTCAGCCTGTAAACAGTCATCAGCTCCTCACCCAGGCTGGACAGACACCCCAACGGGGACCCCCACCCTGATCCAGGACACCCTTCAGGGCAAACCAGCCGGCCCCCACCCATGCGCCAGGCCTCTATCCTATATAATAAAAGGGCAATATGCAAATTGACCCTAACAGCAGAATGACTGGGAATGACTGCTCACTATGACACACATTGACCACCAGGGGGCAGATGCTCAATGCAGGAGCTGCTCCCTGGTGGTCAGTGCACTCCCACAGGGGGATCTCTGCTCAGCCACAAGACAGGCTGATGGCTGCTAGCAGGGCAGTGATGGCGGGAGCCTCTCCTGCCTCCTCAGCAGTGCTAAGGATGTCTGACTGCAGCTTAGGCCTGCTCCCCTCTGGCAAGTGGACATCTCTCGAGGGCTCCTGGGCTGCCATAGGAATGTCTGATTGCCAGCTTAGGCCCAATCCCCCAGGGAGTGGGCCTAAGCCAGCAGCTGGACATACCCTGAGGGGTCCCAGACTGTGAGAGGGCACAGGCTGGGCTGAAGGGCCCCCCAGAGTGCACAAATTTTTGTGCACTGGGCCTCTAGAAAATATAATAAAAAGGAAAAATAAATTAAAGATTTAAATGTGATATCTGAAACTATAAAAATTAATAGAAGAAAACATGAGGAAATCTTTATGACATTGGTCTTGGCAAAGATTTATTGGATAGGAAAACAAGGCACAAGTACCAAAAGCAAAAATAGATAACGGGGACTCAAACTAAAAAGCTTCTACACAGCAAAGAGAACAGTCAACAGACTAAAAAGGAAACCTATGGAATAGAAGAAAATCTTTGCAAACCATTATCTGATGTGAGATATTTACCCAAAATATATACAGAACTTTTATAATTCAAAAGCCGATAGATGATAGATAGATAGATAGATAGATAGATAGATAGATAGATAAACTACCTGATTTAAAAGTGGGCAAAGAACTTGAATAGACATTTCACCAAAGAAGACATACAAATGGCCAATAGGTATATGAAAATATGCTCAACATCACTAATCCAAATCAAAGGTAATCAAATCAAAGCCACAATGAGGTAGCACATCACACTAGTTAGCATGGCTATTATTTTTAAAAAAACAACAACGAAACAAGTATTGGCAAGGGTGTGAAGAAATTAATACCTTTTTACATTGGTTAAACATTCAACAACCATATGATCCAGCAATCCCACTTCTGGATAAATATCCAAAGGAAACATAAATAGGATATCTGCACTCCCATATTCATTGCAACATTATTCACAATAGCAAAGATATAGAAACAACCTAAATGTCCATTGTTAGATAAGTGAATCAAGGAAATGTAATGACATACAACAGAATATTATTCAGCCTTTAAAAAAGGAAGAAATCCTGCCATTTGTAGCAACATGGATGGACCTGAAGGATATTATGCTAAGTGAAATAAGCTAGACAAAGAGAGACAAATAATGCATGATTCCACTTACATGAGGAATCTACAGTAGTCAAACTCATAGAAGCAGAGGGTAGATTGATGGTTGAGGAGGAAATGGAGAGATGCTGTTCTTTAACTACAAGGTTTCAGTTAGGTACGATGAATTATTATAGAGGTTTTACAACCTTGTACCGATAGTTGGCAGTACTTTATTGTGCATTTAAATTTATTAAAATTTTAAAGGTCACATGTTCCTACTACAACAAATAAACTGCTATACTTACCAACCTGTTTCTCCATCTGACTGTATAATGCATTAATAAAGAGACATGTATAGTACCACATAACTCATATTTACAATGATACTTAGTTGGTGCCCTTTGTAATTCTATATATTTATATCTATATTTAGAATCAATCATTGTTCTTAGGAGTGAAGAGACTTGAACTTGTCATACATATTGTTTTTTTTTAATTTTTACTGTTGAAAGCATTACATATGTCCCCTTTTTTCCCCCAGCTGACCTCTCTATCCTGCCCTCATGCTCTGTCCCTGGCCTTCAGCACACTACTGTTTGTGTATATGGGTTATGTATATATGCATACATGTTCTTTGGTTAATCTCTTCCCACCCACCCATCCCCATCTTCCCTCTGAGGTTCAACAGTATGTTCCATGTTTCTGTCTTTGGTTCTATTTTGCTCATCAGTTTATTTTGTTCATTAGATTCCACATATGAGTGAGATCATGTGATATTTGTCTTTCTATGACTGGTTTATTTCACTTAACATAATAGTCTCCAGGTCCCTCCATGCTGTCTCAAAAGGTAAGAGATCCTTTTTACTGCTGGATAGTATTCCACGGTGTAAATATACTACAGACTTTTTTTTTACCCACTCATCTGCTGATGGACACTTTGTTGATTCCCTGACACTGATTTGGTGCAGAGTTGGGGCTCTAAAATCTTTAATGATCTAAATTGATAGTGAAATGATTCAAATTCCTTTCAGATACAAAGCAACATAAATGTATAAATGTTCTTTCTAAGTAAGAATCCAATTTTAAACTATGTACTGCTTTGGAAAATTACTGGCATTTGCATGTTAACCATGAAACCCAAATTTTGCACAATAAATCTATGAGCCCTGACTTTTGGATCTGAACATATGGAACACATATGCAGGTGTTTCTAACTTTCTTGATTCTTCTTTACCTCTACTTAGAATCTTATTTACTATGTATTATAATCTTATTTACTATATAAAAGTTTGCTATGTATTTTTTTCACATCTATACTAATAAAAGCCTAGGTGGCCCTTGCATCCTCGTGTCATCACAAGATGGCCACCCCCATGTCATCACAAGATGGCTGCTACAAGATGACCACCACAAGATGGCCACAACAAGATGGCCAGCAGGGGAGGGCAGTTGTGGGAGATCAGGCCTGCAGGGAAGAGCAGTTGGGGGCAACCAGGCTGGCAAGGGGAGGGCAGTTGGAAGCAACCAGGACTTCAGGGGAGGGCAGTTGGAGGCCATCAGGCTGGCAGGAGAGGACAGTTGAGGGTGAGATCAGGTCGGCAGGGGAGGACAGTTGGAGACAACCAGGCCTGCAGGGGAGGGCAGTTAGGGGAAACTGGGCTGGCAGGGGAGGGCAGTTGGGGGCAATCAGGCCTGTAGGGGAGGGCAGTTGGGGGTGATCAGGCTGGCAGGGAAGCAGTTAGGTGTCAATCAGGCCACCAGGGGAGCAGTTAGGTGGCATCAGGCTGGCAGGCAGAAGAGGTTAGAGGCAATCAGGCAGGCAAGTGGTTAGGAGCCAGCAGTCCCAGATTGTGGGAGGGATGTCAGACTGCTGGTTTATGCCTGATTCCCCCAAAGGGTCCCAGATAGGAGAGGGTACAGTCTGGGATGAGGGACACTCCCCCAGTGCACAAATTTCATGCACCAGTCCTCTAATAGATTATAATAAGCTAGTAGATTGTTTTTGAGTAATAAGTATTACTTTTAAATGCATGCTTCATACTGCTGCCCAGATGAGACTCATACATAATTTATATGCTGAATTCCCAAAGGGTTTTATAATGATATTGATACCTTTGTAATAACCTGGCTATTATTTAACAGAAAAGGCATAAAGAGAAGACTAAATAATATAGACATGCCATTTATATAGCTTTGCTGATTTAACACTCTCCAGGGTGTTCCCCACTGATTGACAGGAAAAGGGACTGGACAAAGGCAGTTTACATGCACGCCCAGTAAGGGGTGAGTGAGGTGGAAAGGTGGCTACCTGTCAGTCACACTAGGAAACAAATTAGTGGCCAGACAGGTGTGGTGTGAAAACTGAATATTTAAACTACTAGACAAAGGATCCCACTTCCTTGGCTCTCCTGCTTGCCTGCACTCCTGTGATTCCTGTTGCAGGGGGCACACTCCCCTGCATTGGCCCATGTGTCTCACCACCATGTGGGTTCCACATAATGGACTCATGACCTTTAATTAACCTGATGCTGGACTGGACCTGGCTATAACATGGAACGTACATTCTGAACACTAGCCATCCTTTTGGCTCTACTGAATCCAAAGCTGCCCTTCTTTTAAGAGGGGCTTAAGAGGCATCGGGCTTTTCAACGTGAGGAATATAACACCATGCATATAAAGCCTTTTACTACATGTCATTCTCCGGTGGGCGCTTCTGAAAATGCTTATTTCAGCAATACCCCAAGAACCTCATTAGCGATGGGGAAATCTGGCCCTCAAAATTTTCCAGTAAGAATATGAAGTGATGAAAAATTTTAGAGAGAGAACTTTCAGAGTCACCAAATCAACTGTTTCCCATTTGTCATCATGGTGATAAAAATGTGATGGAATCAACCTGATTTACCTTTTAGAGGTAAACATATCTGTTCCTAGGGACAAGCATGGTTTTTTGTGATTGCAATCAAAATTTTATGTGGTTATTGGAAGCACCTAATAGTCACACTTCTTATACAAAAAAGTGCTATTTAATTTTAAGTGTGAAAATTTTTAGAATTACCATGTCCTAAAAGTGTGACACTGTTGCTGATATATTTTCTTTAATACTTAAAGAGTAGTGAATATTTAAGATGTATTAATTGATGAGCATCTTTAAGTTTATCCAGTAAAATTGAAAATCAATTATAAAAATACAACACACTTCAACTATATTCCAAAAATCCACAGAAAAAAGACTAGGAGAAGCATTAAAAGTTGACAGTACTTACCTCTAGTTTAAGAAAAAAAAATCCAAAATTTGGAGATTACCAAACAGGTGAAAGGATGCTTCAGAACAACAGTGGCATGTTAACATGTCCCCCAAACCCTCAGAAAGCTATTATCTTTCCAGAAGATGCAAATCTGTTTTACTTGCTGTTAACTATTAACTTGTGTCCAGATACTTTATAATTCTATAAAGCTTAATGCTAATTTGTAGAAAACTGATGTGATGCAAATAACTTCTGATTCAATAGAGAATATAACAAATTCTCAAATGCTGTAGGATAATAACCTGTTTTGAATTAAATTTACCAATCTTATTCCAGAATTTTTTTAAATGTTTAGTTATGGAAGCATTTGTTCGTTGTATCTTCTTTTGAACCTGTTTGTCTTACTACTGGCTCTCTTATTAAAGCATTAAACTTAACAAATTTCCCTTTGACACTGGGTGGTGAAATTATGGGTTTTCTTTATACTTTTCTCCCTTACACAAAATGCCCTCAATTAATCTATAATCCATTTATAATGTGAAAACATAAACATTTATTTGAAAAAATATGCATCACATAAGAAAATCTATTTAGTTTCACAATGTCATATGCACCAAGATCTTGAACACCATACAAAGGAACCAAAGTAACTAATAATGAAACAACTTTGCAATCAATAGAGTATTTTCTTTTTCTCTTCGATTAATAGTGAAGTGATATATAATAAAGTTTAGAAATATGAAATGTTCATGCACATTGACATGTGATTATTGTGAATGTGAAAAAAAAACAAGGCAGGACAGTGAGAGTTAGGTTCATTACACTGCTTTCTCATACTATAAATGAAAGAATAGCAGATATTGGCTAAAAACCAATAACATCCATGGCCAAGATAGATACTATCATTTGAACATTGATTTCCTTTGATAACGCTTCTCCCCAGGCACTGTTGTGACCTATATCAATACTTAGTAGTTCCGCTAGCAGGCAGACCACAAATTTCAACTTCAGTCAACTACAAGACACACTCCACATTCACTTAAGCTTTGTCAGTTGCAAATACTCCCTGTGGCCAAACCCACTATTTTCCCCTTCAGAATGAGTGAGTTTTCACTGAGCCTTGTAGGGTGCCCAGCTGCAAACGGAAGTGAGGGGAGCTCACAATTGTAAGCTACTAAATAATGCTGATTCCACATATTTTATCCCTGTGTAAACTTACGTAAAGAGGGTGCTCAGCTGCATATCAGAAGTACCTGCAGTTCCTACCTCAAAAACATACCCTTCTGCACAAATTAGAGTTACCCCTAATCTTGAACTTCTTTTTTAAATGGAAAAGCCTGGAGGAAATTTAAGACTGTTTACACTTCAAAGTCTTTTCCTAAGTCCGAACATCATCTGTGAATTCTCTAGTTTTGACTTAGGTTGAAAGAAGGGGAAGGAAAAACTGGGAATGGGGTGATGGTGGGAAAGCAGGGCAGTCTGTAATCCTTTCTCTCACCTCCACATATCAATCAGCTTTTCTCACTAGTCCTTATAATGAGCATCACTTATTTATTCCCTACAATATGTCCCAACGTTTCCTGATTAGAGAAAACACTAGGGGCCTTAATCAATAGGACTTCACTCTAAACTGAAGCAAATCAGACTCACCAGAGCAGCACTAATAGAATGTCAATCACATATGTAATTTCAAATTTTCAGTAACCACATTCAAAGAGCCAAAAAAAAAAGATATAGGTCAATTTACTTTTAATAATATATTTTATTTAATCCAATATTATAAAAGATTATCACTTTAACATGTAATGAGATAGTTTAGTTCTTTTTATGTTCTTCCTAATTCTCCAAAACCCAAGTGTGTGTTTTACACTCATGGTTCGTCTTAATTTGGACTAGCTACACTTCAAGAGCTCAAGTATCTATTCCATATGGCTAGTGGCTAGTGAATTGAACATTGCAGCTCTAGAAAAAGACAAAATATTGTGATTCTTAGATGAGGCAATATAGAAAACCACTTCTCTACTTGGAGAAGACCCCAGAACCCAATGCATAAATATATTTCTCCCAATAATGAATTCAGTTTTGATGTAATACTGTTAGAAAATACACAAGAACTTTAGCATTCACACAAATGGGACACATCAAAGTGAGGCAGACCACAGGAATTTTGAAAATATTTTTCATGGTGAAATACTTTATTCCATTAGTGCACAGGTGTACCTTAGTGGCTACATCACTGCCTCAGTCTGGGGTTTCCTTTTAAGGGTGAAACTATCCCTTGGCAAATTCTAAAACACCCAATCCAGAAGATGCCATTTGGATTATCTCCTAAAAAGTTCCTTAACTCTCCAGGATTTAGAATTAATAAAAAAAATTATTCCTTCTGAGAGTCATCAGTCTATTCATGTTTCTGTGACTCTGGATCTATTTTGTTCATCAGTTTATTTTGTTCATTAGATTCCACATATGGGTAAGATTATGTGATACTTGTCTTTATCTGACTGGCTCATTTCACTTAGGTACGGGTGGGAAGAGATTAACCAAAGAATTCATATGCATACAAGTATAACCCAGGGACACAGACATTAGTATGGTGAAGACCTGGGGTGGGCAGGTGTGGGGTGGAGGGGATCTATGGGGAAAAAAGGGACATCTGTAATACTTTCAACAATAAAGATAAATTTAAAAGCAAATAAACAAAAATAATAATTCTTATTTCACTGGCTTTTTTCAGAAATAAAAAAGAAAATTAGTAAAATGTTGACCATGCAATAAAAGTCAGATCTAGCAATGCTGAAGGTAATTTTCTAACTCCCTTCTGACCACTAATATCTTATCTCAGAGGATGACCCTTCATCTCCCACACCCTTCATTCTTCCCTCTTCTCATTCTGTCTCTTGATGGGTGGCCCTGTCCCAGCCCCTGGCACCTTGCTTGTGGCCTTTTCTGATTGTGAATTGATACTTAACAAGGGTACAGGTACAGGGAAAGTCATTCATTTCTCTATTGCATTAACAGTCCTGTGTAATGAGAGGTTTAAACTTTCAAGTTACCATCAGCCAAAAGGTAGAAATCCCCAAGAACTGTGGTATGATTATTGAAGCATTGGCAGTTACAACTTATAAGTGATAACATTTATCAGAAAGGAATATTTATTTTAAAAGAGGGAAATTTAAAAATTAAGAATAGAGTTACCTCTTCTGGGTATCTACCCAAGAACTTTGAAAACATTTACTCATAAAAATATATGTACCCCTATATAAACCGCATATTATTCACAGTGGACAAGACATGGAAACAATCAAAGTTTCCTTTGATGGGTGATTGGATAAAAAAGATGAAATACTGTCACTTGTGAAAATATGGTTGGACATTTAGAATATCATGCTAAATGAAATAAGCCAGAAGAAAAACCTCAAGAACTGTATGCTTTCACTCATATGTGAGATATAAAACTGAAAGCAACAAATGAACAAACAAAAACGATTCACAGACACAGACAACAGCATGGTAGTTAACAAAGGGAAGAAAGGGAGGAGGAGTTACTAAACTGTAAAGGGGTCAAACGTATGGTGATGGAAGGAGACTTGATTTGGAGTGGTAAACACACAATACAATATACAGATGATGTATTATAGATCTGTATACTTGAAACTTATATAATTTTATTAACTATTGCCACTCCGATACATTTAATAAACATTTTTGAAATAAAAGGAAATTGAAGACACAGATACCACTATACCAACATTCTTTCATTTCTTTTTTGAGAATGCACACTTGTATTCTTTTACTGCTGGATCCTCTATAAATTCTTGTTTAATTCATATATTGGGAAAAATCAACCAGCTGAGAGTGCATGCTGATAGGTACTCGGCACTACTGCTTCCTTTGGCAGTGAGAGCTTAATATCTGATTTGAGAATGCTGCATAAAATAACATTAGTGTCCTCTCTATATTTTTAATTAGAGTAATGTTCCTTTTTAAAGTAAGACTCACGAGCACTCTATGACCACAGTAAGTCTATCTTAATCACATTTTGCTGCTTTGTTTTTAATCAGAAAGCAAACACACACTACACCTTCAGATGGATGCTGAAGTAGAAATAAACCCTTTAAAATCTGTTTACATTTGGAATGTCTGGAAAGGAAAGAAGCATGACAAGATCACAAAATCTTTCAACTATATTCTTCTAAGAATGAATAGAAGCTTCACTTTTTCATATGTGCTGAGTGGCGGTTTTGCTTTAAAATTCTTCACCAAAATTATACAATACAAACCTGAAAGGCATACAAGAAACCCTAAGTATCCTGAACCAGCTCATCTTCAAAATTACAAGTCTTATTTGGACACTCATCTGTTTAAATATATTCAGTAGCTCTGTTATGTATAGGCTAAAACATAGGCTTGTACATGTATCATACAACCTTCACGAAGTATGCCAAATCTACCTGCCCAGCATGTGTTATCACCCTCCATCTGGGCCCCTGAGCTTCCTAGACTATGGGCACTTAAACGTGTTCCCATTTGCCTAACAACCTACATTTCATGAGGCCTCCTGACCTTTGAATGTGTTCTCATGGTCAAGGACACTTTTTCCTCTTTCTGATGAAGCTGCCTGCTCATGGTGAGGACTTCCTTGGCCGTCCCAAACAACTCTCATCCGCTATTCTCTGTTCACACAAACAGTTGTGCTAGTAAGTAAAGTGAGTACAGAATTTGAAAAGAATTGTGTTATATCAACTACAAGGTTTATACATCTCTCTCTCTACACTAGAGAGAGAGATGTCATTGATTCTTTATCCTGGCCACGTGGAGACAGATGATTGCCTCCCCCACTGCTGTACTGTTTGTCTCCACGTTGAAACTGGTGTGCAGCACGCCTGACACTGGATAAAATATGTTGAATGAGCAAAAGGATTCTGATATGCACAGCTGTGCAATGTTAAAGGAAAACAATTTTGCCTTGAAGCGATCATATGCGTCACGGTGGCTTTTCTTTTAAAAGTATTCTGAAAGGGAGGCAACTACTAAATCCTAGGCCATGATGTTCAAAGGGCTTCTACCATGGGGCAACCAAGAGCCTTTCAATGTCAAGATTTTCTTAAAGAACATCAGACCTTGCTACACACAGCCCAAGGCCTGTGTCCTTAGTACCATATATTAAAAGTGCTAAGCAAATTCTGCTCTCCCAAACCCTACTTTTATTTCGAGTCAGGGAGAAATAAATGAAGAGCCTGGCATCTTCTATCCCCTCTGGAGCCTCCATATCAATAAAATAAAGGAATCCCCAAATCTATATCTCAACAGGAGATGAATATGAGAATGACAATGTAATTCAATGTGCTTCATAAATTATCAAGTGCCTTGTTATGTTATGACTGATGTTATTGTCATCATTAACAATCCTAACTTTATCTCTCACAAAAAATAACCCCTTCTAGTACTCTGATTTTTATGTACTATGACTCAAATTATAACCCACAGTAATAAGATTGATTTAATTAGGATTATACTTATCACTAAAAAAATGTTTCTGGATGAAAGATGTTTTTTTCATCTTTATCTTATGATATCCTTAAGACATATTAGGTGGGCCTTGTCCTGTAGAGAGTGGTATTATTCTCTTTATTAATTTCCTCAATACTTATTAACAGAGTTTTAATTAATTTATTTATTAATTTATTAACTTATTTACTTGATTACCATCTCTAACTTCTAGCAGATGGTCAGTAAACCACATGGTATTCAGATCCCAAGGCCTTGTGATTTGGGGTGAGATACTTAACCTTTCTGAGTCTTTATAAAAGAGTCAGAGGAATAACTTTTCTACTTACCTTGCTTGGATTTTTTGACAATTACATCAAGTAATATCCCCTGTAACCTTTAAAAAAGACATTTAAATGAACTTCATAAGCTTCTGCAATTAAATCTTCTATTACATCTTTCTGGGCATGTTTTTGCAAAATTAATTTTATACCATCTTCCAAAATTACCCATTTCCTAAACTTTCTTCTTAATTTTTAAACTAAATTATTCATGTATACTCATCATATTACTACCTTGTGACAATCAGAAACAATCCAACACACACACACACACACACACACACACACAAAATGAAAAGCTATGAAACAATACTTTAGTATGTGTGATGAACCTTGATATTTTCTATTTTCTTTCACCCCCCCAAAATGAGGGCAGAGATCCACGAATTGATTTCATGCCTCACAATTTAGAAAATACTAGCCCACTGGATTATAAAAACAAAACAAAACAAAATAAAAAATTATAATGCAGAAAGGAATTGATGTGCTTAACACCATAATCTGACCATAATCTGACCAAGAACATCTCTCTACATGTGCTAATCATATCACAATTTTTCATCACACCATCACTTTTCAAGTTTTTTTCTTTTACTGGATGTAGCCTTGTCTCATGTATTACTTCCTCTGTGAACCTCTTCCAAAGCTCCTAGCCAATGTGGTACTACTTCTGTTGTCTCTCCCCTGATGCTATAGCTATCCTATTGTATCACTTAGATGTTATTTTAATTGCTTAAATTCCATCTACTGAATATGCCATTCATATTTCAATTGTTTAAATGTTCCCCTATTTCAGTAAACCTTGAATTCTCTGTGAGTATGTTGCAGTTGTGTAAATTTGGACATCCTGATCTCCAAGACAGGGTCTGACACAGAGTAGCTCCAAAGTAATGGTTTGTGGAATAAATGTATTGATTTTAAAGATTAATGAAACATGAATTGTCTGGGCTAAGTGTTCAAACTAGAACATAGTGGTGATATACAGGTTCTTTAGAATATAGGTAATCTTATAGGTAGATCCCTCCCTTGAGTGGGACAGCTAACTGGTAGCCTTATAATATAAGCCTGTGCATTATGAAGTAGTTGGTGTCATGTACCCCATTATCTGAACATCATTAAAATTCAATTTTGAAATCTCTGTTCTTAACTTATCCCAGGGAGACTATGAAAGATTTCAACAGTTCAGTCTCATTTTAATGAATTTATCTTGAGTAGTTATGTACATATTGGTTAAGTTGCTGTGAACATTCCTCTAGGGATAGCCCAGGTTAAAGAGAGTAATTTGCAAATTCCTATGAACTAGAATACAATTTGCTCATTATAGCATATATTTTAAACAAATGTTCATAAACCATGCTATACAGCTTAGTATTTTTAGCAATTATGTGGTTTCAAGAAAAAAATGTCAGCATTCACAAACCTGAGTATAAATATAAAATGTACAAAAGAACCTACAATCATTGTCTTTTATTTCTTTCTCTTGTCTTAGAGCATTAACTAGGTCTTCCAGTACAATGTTGAATAAATGTAGTGAAAAATGACCCTTGTTTTATCACTTATCTTTAAGAAAAGCTTTAATTATTTCACCACTGTTTATGTTTGTTTTGAATTAGGGGTCAACAAACTATACCTTGTGAGTGAAACCAAATTGCCATTTTGCTTTCATAAATAAATTTTATTGGCACACACATAAACCAACAAAAAAAACACACCAATTACATGGTTTTAAAGTTAAGGTTGTTTCAGTAATCCATTATTAGTATTTAACAACACATATCTTGTCCTTTTATAAGTATATACAAAGGCCATAAACTATTACAAACAAATAGAAATTTAAATTTAAGTACAAACTGTTTAGAAAATGTGCTATATAAAAATAGCAGCAAATGGGACTTTTAAAAGAAGTCCACATTAACTAGAATTTATAATATAATATAAGGCTGTACTATTAGTTGTAATGCCAGGATTTGGAGAACTATACTGGCACATTAAATTTATTCATTTCCACAGCCTGCAGACATTTTAATGTCTGAGTAGCAATAAGAACAAATTACCTAAAAAACTTTTAATAGGGTGTAATAAATTAAGACTGATTGGTAATGCAAAAGGGGGTACAACAGGAGAAAATTATGAATCTCATATAATGATCCAACAACACTAAGTGTGGAAACAACATTGGTATTCTGGAATATATGACTATGGTTGATCCTAATTGTTTCTTTCTTGTCAAATAGAAATTGCACATCAATCTCAAAATATTGCAAACTGTTCATTACATGCAAATGGCTATGCTTTGTGGGCTCTTCAAGGGGACTCAAACTTCTTTATAAAAGGAGCCAGCTAGAAGAGAGTCTCTGATGACACTAGGTAGCTGTTAGAGTTCTTCATTTTTAAACAACAGAAGCTGCCTCTGCAAATAAGGGGGTTCATGGTAAGGAAGTGGAGGTGTTCGCAGGATTGAGGGTAAAAATCAACAAATCAGGCTTGTAACAGACGCAACTCCAGAATCCCCACAGCATAAGTAGCTTGCTGATATTGACCGAACATTGTCACCAGAATGGATGAACTCCACCCTTACCGCTTACCACAAGATTAAAACTTCCAAGAAAGAGTATGATTGGCCAAGCTTAGGACCTATGCTTAGGACCACTGAGATGGTGAGAGAAAGGCTCTAACAGAAAGATGCTTAGAACACCTAGGGACAAAATATTTGGTTTATTGTTCCATTAAGGCTGCTCAAGTACTCTAGAGGAAATAGTGAAACTGTCAGTAAGAACAGTCACTATATACACTTCAAAATAAGTGACTCCAGCACGCACTACTTAAGTTACTTTAAAACCTCTTTAGTTTTAATTAAACAACTTCTCTTAATGCATGGAGCTGAAAGTTGACTTAAACAAGGCTACCTTTGATTGCCTTTTTTTGGTTAACATAATTTTCCATTTATTTCATGAGCATGGACCCAGTCTATTTCTCTGTTACATCAAGTAATAAGAAATATTTAAAGAGAAGGTCAAAAGGGCACTTGCATTTTAAAATATATTTTTATTGATTTCAGAGAGAGGGAGAGAGAGAGATAGAAACATCAATGATGAAAGAGAGTCGTTGATCAGCTACTTTCTGCACACCCCACACTGGGGATCAAACCTGCAACCTGGGCATGTGCCCTGACTGGGAATCGAACCCTGACCTCCTGATTCATAGGTTGATACCCAACCACTGAGCAACACTGGTCAGGCAATTTTTATTGTAACTATTTATTAAGATATCTTCTGAAGCAAGAGTTAGCAAACCTTTTCTTCTAAAAGCTATATAGTTAAGATTTGGCACTTTACAGGAATGTGAACTATGTGGCAACCATTTGTAGCAAAAGAGATGCCATAAAGGATTTGTAAATAAATGTGTTTGAGTTTCCATACAACTTTAAATACAGAAACACAGACTGCTGGTAAGATTTGGGTCATTAGTTTGCTCTTCTAAAGAACTTAATATTCATAGGATCAATATGCAGGATATATTATATTAAAATTCATTTCATTGCATTGCCAGAACTCTGAGGGATATCATAGGTGATATATTTACTCCTAATAATAACCAGCTCAATATTCCACAAGAAGTCCTAGATTTTATTTTTTCAGTTTCTCTGAAATCTTCCTCAAAATGAGTATGGTTAAGTAATATGGCTAAATGTAGAATAAGAAGGGAACTAAAACCCGAAGGGCTTTGAAATTATATTAAAACTAGGGGCCTGATGCACAAAAATTTGTGCACTTGGGGGATCCCTCAGCCCGGCCTGTGCCTTCTTCACAGTCTGGGACCCCTCAGGAGATGTCCACCTGCTGGCATGCCTGGCCAGTCTGGGTGAGATGCTGATGGCTGTTTTTAGGCTGGCCAAGCCCCCCAGTGGGGACCCTCACCCCATTGGGGTGTAGCCAGCCTGGATGAGGGGTTGAGGGCCATTTTCAGGCTGCCCACAGTCCCTTCAGGGTTCAAGTCCTTACTGGGGTGCCAGCCCAGCCTGGGTGAGGGGTTGAGGGCTGTTTTCAGGATGCCCACAGCTCCCATTGACCCAATGTCCCAGCAAGGCTGGCTGGAATCAGGTTTCTGCAGTTTATTTATTTTTTTTATAATTGAAACTGTCTTGCCTTGAGCACAGGCCTAGTCAAACAATGAAGCCTTCTGTTTGCTTCAGCTCTGTGGCTTCTATAATTGAAACACTGTTGCCTTGAGCAGAGGTCCAGTAGGCCTAGGCAGGCAGTTTCAGCTCCATCACTGGTGCAATGGAAGCCTCCTGTTTGCTCTAGCTCCATGGCTGCCGGCCACCATCCTGGCTGGGTTGATTTGCACACAGCCGCTCTGATTGGCTGGTGGGCATGGCTTGGCTGGTGGGCATGGCTTAGGTGTCTTGGAGTGATGGTTAATTTGAATATTACTCTTTTATTAGATTATATTATCCACTGACAAAAAGTAATAGTAAACCAATAAAGTCTCAAGTGGAAATTTGCCACCACATAGATATGCATTCACATCAGCTAGATCTACTCTTTTTAGTTAACCTATGTTCCTGAATTTTTCCTCCTTATTAGTTTTCATAAGAAAGCCTTAATACAAATTAATTGCCAGGAATTTCTGTCAATTAGTGCCTCAAAAAAGAGCAAGAATTTTAAAATTTGTTAATGATGAAGTTTGTAAACAATCCCAGTCTCTGGTTTATACCTATAAATTGGTTACATAGTAGGGAGATTTACCATTCTGAATAGGTAATTCCTTTTCAGTTTGATGAATAGTACATCCTGAACCAACTCATCTGTGAACAGACCTCTTGTACTATAATTTGTCAATTTTAACATCCTTCAGAATTTACAACTTATGTCAGAACATTTTCTCACTCTCTTTCTATGACTTGTTCATAGCTAGTTCTTTCCTTATGCTGCCTTTCACAATATTGCTCTTTCTTCATTCCCGGAATCATTTTTCCCCCTACTTGGGGTGTAATGGAGGACCATCAAGAAGGACTAGGGAATACAAGTAACTGCTGTAGAAAAAGCACTCTCATTTCCCTTTTCTGGTTCCAGGACTTTTATGGAGTGTTAACATATTGTTATGTGCTCCTATGAGGCTTTAAGTTTATTAAGAGAAAAGGGGTTCTTTGCAAACTCTTATCTCTAGTAGCAAGCAAAGTGACTGCCTTGCACACAGTAGGCTCACACTAAATGTTTGTTGAATAGATTCTGGTGTTTATGATACACTCCAAGGGTAAGAGTAGAAAGCTAGCAAATATAAAAATTTCAAATACTGTGTACAATGAAGAGGACAGGGCAGCTCAATGAAAGGGATAATTTCTTGGATATGAGTTGGGATAAAAAAAATAAGGAATGACAAGTTGGAGGTAGTTTGCCTAAGAAATGATACAGTGAAAGGATAACTCCTTCATTTATTAAACTATTCATTATAATGAAGGTTATATGTTCTATATGTCAAGAGATTATTGGTAGTATTAAGGAAATATTGGTGACCAAGAAAGACAAGGTCCCTGGAAGGTTGACATTCTACTGGTAAATATAGATAAACACAAAAAAGTATATTACAATTCAACATTTTACAGGATTATGCAGAATGTATAGTTGGATCATTTGTAGGGGAATTAAGATTATGTGTGTGTGTGTGTGTGTGTGTGTGTGTGTGTGTGTGTGTGTAGGGAGGGAGGGAAGGAAAGAGGGAGAGAGAGAGGGAGAGAGAGAGAGAGATCTTTAAGATTGGAGGGGTTACAAAATACAAAAGGTATGTCTAAAAAGATAACATTAAAGCATAGACAAATATAAATAAAGAGAAGTGTACAAACATCTTGAAAGCGGGGAGGGGGGCAGACTGAGATACAAGTGATAAGGACGGGGAGTAGGGGAGAACTTTCAGGCAAAGAGAAAAGCAGCTTTAATGGTAGGAACAAATATTAAAAGAAAGAGTAAAAATTATGTGAGAAGAAACAAGATCAATGTGGCTGAAACTTCCTCTTTGCACAATATTGTAATTCATAAAAATTACCTATATTAACATTAATCTTATGTTTCATTAAATAATTTCTGCTTCACATTGCTCTTATGCTGATCTTAGCAGTTTTCACTTTGGAATTTGCAATTAGCATGGTTTATTTTATTTTATTGTTTTGTAGATTCTTACTCTAAGAATGGGAATCTCTTAGGGATATGTTTTTCATACATTTTAAGAAATTCTTTTATTGGTTTCAGAAAGAAAGGGAGAGAGAGAGGGGGGAGAAGAGAGAGAGAGAGAGAGAGAGAGAGAGAGAGAGAGAGAGAGAGAGAGAGAGAGAGAGAGAGAGAAAGATCAATGATAAGAGAGAATTATTGATCCGCTGCCTCCCACTGGGAATTGAGCCCACAACCTGGTATGTACCCTGACTAGGAATCGAACTGTTACCTCCTGGTTCATAAGTCGATGCTCAAACACTGAGCCACAATGGCAGGTCTTAAGCAATCCTTTACTAGTATGATTACTACAGTAAGTTATCGTTTTAGTTCTTGCTTCTTTTCAATAATGCATGGCAATCTGTCATCTCCTTAAACATGCCCTGCTGTACAACAGAACTTGAAGAACAAGCTAGTGGAATTATCCAATTATTTTAATATACTTAGTCCATGAAAGACGTATTTGATGGGCAACAATTTAGAGGCCTTCTCTGAATTTCTGCACTGTGCCCAAACTCCCAATAAATCTGTTATTTACTACTTCTGAAAAGATACGTAGGAACCAAGAAGTTGTAGAGGAGTTTCTAAGCAGCAATAAAAAGCTAACAATATTTACAAAAGAATGAAGTGCCCAACTGTTTAAGTGTATTAAGAGATTGAATTCTCATGCCACTACCAGCTAATAACATTGAAAAACTCATTTTAAGATCTATTCTCATATTTATACATTGCTGCAACCCTAAAGCAAGTGACTAGAGACAAATTCTGTTAGCAGTAAATTTTCCTGCTGATTCCCTTATGTGAGTGTATGTTCTCTAGTTATAAAACCAGGATATCTTTGTGACCACCAAATGAAATCTTATGAAATTTTATTACTGCTGGGGAAATATAAAGGGCCGGCAATAGCACAAATTATTCTTAACACTGGGGTCCCAATGAAGGACAACAGATGGCAGAAATTTTTACTCAAGTGATTTTCCCATCAAAGTTTCTATTAGCATTTGAATACCAGCAGTGTGACCATTAAGAAGCCTTCAAACTCACCAGCCAGCTGGTGAAATCAGCACTGTAAAAAGTGACTCTATAGAAAACATATTTGTATGCAATTTGGTGTTTTACACCATTTGCCTTTTTCTAGATGGCCTTAGGTTTGATCAATATTATTAACTCCAAGTCAATCATCTCCTATGGAGTTATTTGAAGGAGATTATCAATGAGGCATTGACATAGACCCAAATCAAAACACAAAAAAGTCACTCTGTGTAGCATATAGTGCCCATGACCTACACACATCTAACCAGTACTCTATTTCTGAGCAAGCCAGTGATTTTTCAATGATGGCACCTGCTACTTGAAGGCTTTATGGGCTGCAAGCTCAGAAAGCAGGTTGAGAAGAATTGGAAAGCCTGAGTGTTTCCATTATGAGGAAGAGAGCCTTTCAACGAAAGTTACCCAACTCCAATCAATGTGCTCTGTGAATCTAAACTCGTAAGATTTAGGTCCTATACAAAATGCTCTAGAATTTTCCTTAATCACAAATAACCAAGGTAGGGCGGAGCTGAACATTGTCTTTGACAGTGCTGGACTCTCCTTTCTTTGCCTCCTCCCCGATTTCAAGATACCAGTATCCTTCGTCTCCATTTATTTCCTCATCTGAGAGATGACAGCAATGTTCTCATGCTCTAACTACACGGTGTACATGTCATTTTCCATTCTCCATGCAAATGTCCAATTTGAGAGAAGAAAAAGTGTGATTTGCTGAACTATAACATAAAATTGAACTACAAGCTTTTGGAGATTTGATAGTGAATGTGAACATTACAATATGGCATAATTAATCCCTGTTGATTTAAGCATCCTCAATCACAATGAATTAAGGTTTGCTCTTATGGTACCAGTAAACAGCTTTAAATTAATTTCAGTAATATATAAAATATAATGTGTATCCACCATAAAACATGTATTATAGAGAAGTAAAACACAGTAACATGGAAAGATAAAGCAGTTAACTAATTAATTTAACATTAAGATATTTTGCCTAAAAGCAGCAGTTAACTCCTGTCAAGATAACACATTGCTACTTCACTCTCTTTGTTTGTTTAACATCATTGATTGAAAGCCTAAAAATTTTCATCTAAACAATCTCATTTTGTTTATTTCTTAAGGTTGATATCAAATGGAATTTCTTTAGAAAAGTTGTTAATTTTTAACATGGTTCACTTGCAGCATTGTCCTATAAACAGGCTTCCTTTCCATTAATAGCAAGAATATTCCACTCTTTTAAAGACTCAGATTAATGGTGATTTTTTAACATTTCTACTGTTATATCAAGAATTTTGAACCCCATTAAAAGGAGTCCATATTTTAAAACATTTCTTTCTAGTCTAGAAGAACATGTGGAGATAAACATTGGGGCATGTTATAATAGTCACTTTTCTGTTTTTTCTCAAGGTACTTGGCACACTGTTCACTCTGTCAGTATATGAGTTAACATTATTTTCATAACTTTCCTTCATGATGCTCAGCTTTCCCTTCAAAAACACCCATTAACATTTCTTCTTGTTAGTTCTGAAATGAGTAGGCGGAAGTGTCAGCTATCTGAAGAGGATGTGTTTTGCTGAATTGGAATTTTCCTCAATTCTTATTCCAGGAGCTATACTTTGTATAATGTCATAATTCATAAAAATATGGTTTAATGAAACTTCTAAATTGTTCAATCTGCATTTCAGATATTTGGGAACACTAATTCAGTGAATAATTTTTTGTTTTTATAGATACAAGCTAATCACTTATGAAGTGTGATTAGTAATAATATCTTACATTTAATGAGTATTTATTTTGTGGAAAGTGCAGTTCTAAGTGTTTTATGCATATCTTATTTTCATTCTTATTTAAGAGAAGAGAAAGAAGAGACATGGAGAGACTTAAGATGCTTTCCCAAGATTCTGTAGTTATTGAGCTAAAGGAGCTGAACCCGTACTTTATGAATATGGCTACTAACCCGTTAGTCAATCTTTTAAACTTCTATTGGAGGCTAATGTGGCATGTCAATATTTTTGTGGGTGATAAAATGTCACATATGCAATCAATTACTGATGGTTAAATTAACATATAAAGAGTTACATAAATAATTGAATGGCTTTATTAACAGATCAATTTTAGTGGCATATAATATGATTGATATTTTCTCATGTAAAAACGTGGTATTTTTAAAGAGGTGCTTTCTCCATGATGGTGTTATTTTTTTGAATAGCTTGAAAAATAAAGAATTGGTATATTTAATTTTATCACTCACTTTGGACAGAGAAAAAGTAATTGAGCTTCATGGAACTAGAACATCTTTATGATATTAGCAATGACTTTATTTTGAATGACAATACCAAGATTGTGAAATGTTATTTTTAAAACTAAAAAGATAAAATGCAGTTCATAGAAATATATATAGACAAGCTCAAACATGTATATTTTAATAATTCTACTTCATATATAAACATGATACATTTGCTAATAATGCAATATAATAAAAGGCTAATATGCAAACTGCCTCCTTCACAGGGAGTTTGACTAGGGGGTGGGGTTAGCTGGCCATCCTCCAGCATCCCCTACCCCCAGCCACCTGGCCCCATCTGTCCAATGGGCCAACCTGCCAGATTCCACCCATGCATTAATTTGTGCACTGGGCCTCTAGTGATTATACATATATACTAGGGGCCCGGTGCACAAAAATTTGTGCACTCGGGGTGGAGGGAGTCCCTCAGCCCGGCCTGAGCCCTCTCACAGTCTGGGACCCCTCAGTGGATGTCCTATGATGGCCCCAGTCTGCCAGGCGCCTTGTGTGTGTATGTGTGTGTGTGTCACCACTGGAGACCTGCCCCCAGCCGCATCTGAGGCTCGGAGCAGTCCTCCTGTGTGTGTCTACCTGCTGGGGGCCTGTCCCCAGGCACACCATCAAGGCTTGGAGCAGGCA